>CABFWB010001770.1:87981-103423 GCA_902151455.1 Timema bartmani
ATAAAAACTAGAGCTAAAATACACAAGGATTACGTAATATGAGAACGCGCGCGCACACACACACACACACACACACACACACACACACACACACTGATTACGTCTCACAATCCTCAATCTCACGAATGAGCTTCCACAGAATAGACTAAGAATAATCCACTAAGAATAGACTGTCTATGATGGCAAAATAGGGGTTCGAATCTCGGTTGGATGTATTGAGGGTGGTTTTTCACTTTCCTTACACGCAAATTCGGGTGCATTTCCTCTAAATCCCTTACCCATCACTGTAATTAGTACATAGGCGTATAACCCTAACGGATAGTAAGATGTGGTGCTAAAAAGAATTCTCATCCATAACATATTAGCTTAATGCAGCTACACGCCTATAACAGAAACGGAAAGTGAGAAGCCGCGACAAAAAATAAATATTGAAAATATGAATTTATAAATTTTAACAGTTTGTTATGTGCATTGCGAAATATGAGTATGACTTTTCCTCTCCATTTAAAAAAAAAGTCTAGTAGCCACAACGCCCATGACAAATATTAAAGAACCATTGATATTACAATAATAGTATCTAGTGAAGCAATATTTTATTTACTTTGAACAAAAAAGTAATTTGCTATAAACACTTTTAAATTGTGGATTTCGACTGGTGTTTTCTTCCCCCCTTAGCAAAACAAGTAATCATCACAGAAACTTGTGCGTAGTTTGTTAGTAGTTCATATAGTTGTTAAAAAATCAATATTTGAGTCCAAAGGAATGGGCAGAAGATAAAACTATTGTTTTACACTAGAAAGACAAAATATCTAGTTAATACTTTTGTTCCGATACTTTGATACGTTTATTCATGAGTACTTACAGACCCGGTATCAGTTCAGTACCAAGAAAAACAATACCTAATTTATGTATTTGTCATTGTAATGTAGTCTTTTTTTTTTTTAACCAATGCTCCATTAGACACATTCTTAGCTCTAAATTATAATATTGTGATTTTCTGATTATCAGTTTTAGTGATTTGATATAAGGTGTGGTAATTAATGTTTTTATCATAATTAAAAAGAGTTTTTAATGAAACACTATGAGTACAAACATTATAAGAATGTGCAGGACTATCTAGAAAAAAATCAATATATTCACACCTAAAAAACACTATAAACATGATATTCACATTTTTTTTTTACAATACGTCTTACCATCTGTTCAGGTACACCTATTTGTACTAATTATGCTAATGTGTTAGGCATGAGTAATTTAGAATTTAGATTAAAAGTACCTGCATTTACGTGGAAAACCATTTATGAAAAAAACATCAGTACACCAGACCGGGTTTCGAACCTTAATATCCTCGTCATCGACAGTCAAGCCTACTGCAAGAGTGACGCTTTAAGCCATGCAGTCACCGAAGTGGGGTCTTTCTACAATATAAATGAGTAAAGTATCGTTTCTTTTATTTCCTACTTATGTTAAGAGTTGTGGGGGATTTTGGCCATAATAATGAAGGCTGGAAAAATGGTATTTTCAAAAAATGCGCTGTATGTACACATACTTTAAAAAAAACGGAGATGAAAGAAAAATTTAATAAAAAGGAATCAAATCTGTCAAACAAGTTAACTGAACTAAACTCCTTACTCCTTCGCATCTAAATGATTAGGTGCGCGTCCACTGGACGGAGTACAGGTGGTCATGCGAGAACCTACCCCCCCCCAACCCATCCCATTTCCCAATAGCCACTAGGTGATTTATCATCGCACCATCCTTCCCACAACGCGGGAGGGTGGTGCTTCTAGTATTTACACACATACACACACTTCATAAATACCTGGTAGTCAGTCATCTATCAGATTGTTTCAACATTCGCAAAGAGCTGCGCTATTATTATCATCATCCTTTTCTCCGAGATATTGATGGGCTCGAAGAGAATGAGACGGGATGTTTGCAGACATAGTTCAATATTGTATTCAGTACAAGTCAAACTACGACCGTGTGAACGACCAGGTGTCATGGAAACTTTTTAAGTAGTTTGGTAGTAGCGTAGGTTATAATTTTCAGCGATGTTTTAGTATGAACGCATGCGCAGAGGAAGTTTTCCTACCCCCCACATCAGTGGCCGCACGGTCTAAGGCACTACTCTCGAAATATACCAAACTGCTGAAGACGGGTAGATCAGGGTTCGATCCAGGTCGTGTGCATTTTGAGTGTTTTTCCCTAAATGGTTTTCCATTTTCCCTCCGCGCAATTGCGGGTGCACTCCCTTTATATAAAGCCTTCCTAATCTCTAACACATTGGTGTAAATAGTAGGTATACATAGGCATATAGCACGAACGGTGCTAAAAAAAAAGATGTTAACAAATTGAAAAGCAATTTTCCTGTTTTTCAAACCAAATATATTTGTTTTGAAAACAAGTTTGATGTAAATGTTTAACAGGAAGTATCGTGAACTTCTTCTAGGAGGAGGGCGGGGGATTCTACTTGTGGTGGCTCAGGATGAAGTTACAACAGATGTAATTTTTTTTAAACATTAAATGCATATTGAAACAAAATAAAACTAATAAAACAACATAATCGGGGTTGTAGGGGCTATGGGTTGTATAAGAATAAAAAAACTAGCTCGGGTATTGAGGAAGAATATAAAAATACATGATGAATGATAGTTTTGAAAGGGGTTTTAACCCCCAAAACACAATCTAGGTATTTTACAAATCAATATTTTGAACGGATCGATACGTGGTTTTAACAGAAACAATGCAACTTAACAGCAAACCAGATCTCAAGAGGGGTCAGCACAATGGCTTACGTCAGAGCTTCTTTGAGAGGTGACGCGATCCAACAAGATGGTTCAATGTGTTTTCAGTTCATACCAGTACTTGTTTATAGAAATGACGTAACCAAAAACTAAACCAAGCTTCAAAAATAGAATGTTTTTCTGAAGAAACATAGTGATGCAAAAAAAAAACTATAATATTTCTAAACATTTTTGGATAAAAAAAAAAGAGGGTATACCCGCTTATGTCACCACGTGATCTAAGGCGCTACTCTTGCAATAGACTAGACTTCCGATGAAGAGGAGATTGTGGTTCGATCTCGGTCAGATGTACTAAGGGGTTTTTTCCTAAAAGGTTTCCCATTCTCTTTCCGAATAAATGCGTGTACAATTCCTCTAAATTAAACCTTACTGATTCCTAAATCCTTAGCGTAATTAGTAAATAAATTTATAAGCCAAATAGTATTAAGACGTGGCTCTAACAATAATATATGTATATATAAATATATATATACTGTATAAAGCCAAGGATACCTGACTGACTCGTGAGTCAGAGGTTCGATTTAATCGATTGCATTGAAGCTTTAATTTTAAATTTTGTCTCCAGATGCAGTCTCTTTTAATTGGTCCTGTGCCTCCTACCAGGGGTGTACTGGCAAGTTTCAAGGGTCCCGGCTACAAGTATTACGACCTTTGACATTAATTAATAGGTACCACTGAAGACATAGTTCAGTGCAAACTGAAGTGCCGAGGTGAATATTTATATTTTTACCACCAGCAAATATAATACAGAGACTATTTCAGCTACAATATCGATTATTACGTTGACATTCAGTTCAATTTAAACATCAGCCCCTTCTTTCTACAGACATAGGAAAAAATGCTACCAAAATATCGTTAAAAAAATAGCAGGGAGTTTTTTTTTATTATTTAAGTTTGTAAAATGTCCCTCCGATCACTATTTGTGTGGCCTACAAAGATAATGATAGTCACTATTCAGTAAACAATAAACAGGATTTTTTCAAATAAATATTTAATGCCATCGTATAACCTTACAGATTATTGTATTCTGGGCATCTCAAATCTACTCGCTAGAAATGTTGATTACAATTTAATAAAACCCATCATTTCGAATTGAATGGATAGCTTTTTATTGTTTAAAGTAGTCGCGGCGGCCTGAATCAAACCACCCCACAGGGATATCTCCTGGTGTACCAGTCCACCCCTGCCCCTTTCCTCATTAGGTCAGATAATTTAGGACCTTTCAGGACTCGCGGGCCAAGCTGCATAATGCTATAAACACAGCGGGCCACTATCAACATAAAGAGTAAGGGGATGGCCAGACTGGAGCGAGCGATTGAGCGCGCACGCTTGAAAGATAGAACTGGTTCTATTTTTCAAATGGTTCATTGAGTGCTAGGAAAACTTCTCATTTTGACATTTTTATTACTATCGATAGGTTTAGCACACTTGCTACTAACGTCCTAATTTAATTGGTAAGATCATAAACCATACCTATATATATATATATAAAATATGGTTAGTTAGCCTTAAGTTATGTTTAAGTGTTTCTACTGGTTCCACACCCTCATACTCACAATAACTACCACCTCATCCCATCGGGGTATGGAAAGAGCCTCCACAGAAAGATGTACGATTAGTACATTCGGGCGTCCCTTGAGCAATGTTATATTAGTACTGGCTAATCTTTCCACTAGTGGGCTACGAGTGATACAACTCAGACACCCATTTATTATAACATAATACTAATAGTAACTAGAGCAATCTAACCCACATAGGTGGATACGCAGAATACGTCAGGTTCATACAGTCTTGTTTGTCAGTGAATGGGATATCGGGGATCGAGTCCCGGCTGGCTGTAAGGAGGGTGTATTTCTCCTTAATGTTTCCCCCCCCCCCTGCAGATGTAGCTACATCTCCTATTGTGGTAATAAGCGTGGAAGGAAACAAACCAACTGCCTCTGTCCAACATGTTTCCACGGACAATGAAGGAAGAGAGAGAGAGAGAGAGAGATATTCCCTCCAGTGTGGTAACAATCTAATATCCTACGTCTCCACATGAAGTGTTGTCCCAGAAGGAGTCCCTGTCAACGTGTTATTTCCTCGTCCACCGCCGCAATGAAATCAAGACTCAAGAGACCAAAGGTCCAGATCAAACTCTCATGGAATTGGAATTGTATCAAGTGAAGGACCCGCCACGATTCCCGACGACAGTTATTTCTGCTCGATAGAAGAGATGACAACTCAGAGAACTTATCTCTTAGCAATGGCGTCTTTTTAGGGGGGAATATATTTTAACAAAGCAGTTATTTATGTACTTTTTTTTTCCAATTGAGAATTTTAGGGTTGCGATGAATATTTTGAATGCTAAGTCGTAATCGTGTTCTTAGAATTTAACCTATACATTCGATACATATTCAGTGCTTCTTAATATTATATCTGTGGTTTTAGAATGTTTCAGCTTTTTTTTAAAGAACCCATTTGTGCTATTTGTGTATCTAGACTACTAGCTAATCTAGTATGATAAATATGAGAAAAGTTGAATTTAGAGGAGGTTTACGTACATTTACGTGTGGGGAGGGGGAGAGTGGAAAACCATTTAGAAAAAACCCCTCTCACTACACCCGACCGATATTCGAACCTCGATCTCCCCATGATCATCACTCTAGTCTGCTGTGAGAATAGCACCTTAGACCATATGACCACTGAAACGGGTAAAGATGAAGTTTAATAAATCTTAATCCGATAGTGAAGATTTTGCCCAATAAGTTGTCTACAGCATACTATTCGTTTGGTAAGGAGATTTGATCCAATTGATTATACGCATCTCTTAAATATTTAAATCTATTTAAACGGTAAAATGGGTTGAGCATTGAAACGTCAGTCGTCGATGGGAAATCATATAGAATAGAACAGTAGAAGTAAATTACTTTTTTCAACTCATATGAAAGCAAAATTGGTTTGTACGCCAGAGTTTCAGAGATACTGTTTCACGACTATTAACCTTTCTAATTGGAAGAGATAGGAAATTTAAAATAATTTCATGGGAGTAATATATTTATTATAATATACATTAAAACATATATTAGAGGTATCCAACGTAACATTTCTAAAGTGACTGATTATATCAATACAAGACTTATAAAATAACTTAAATCTAGCACAGATGCAACACCCAGCCCCCCGGACGTTAATTCATCAACTGAAATAGGGGAAACCCACATTTAACCAATAATATTTTTTCCAGCCATGCCGGGAATAGAACCTGAGACAATTAGCTTAGTTGGCAGACGGGCAACCGACTGAGATTGAATGTCGGACTGATATAATGTTGGAAGTAAGTGTTTATTTTGAATTTATGATTTTTCGTGTGTTAGGTATGTACGAGTTAGTAAGGTTTTGACTTAAAAATTGGTTAACTTAAATTTATTTTGATTAGTTAAAAAAAAACTTGGAAATCAACAGCTAGTCCCTGGAGGACATACCAGATAAACTTTTTATTTTTCACGCAGGAGTTTTTGATTCAACTCTTCTAATTTATTTAAATCAGTAATAAACTTAACCACTTATCCATATGAATAATAATCCTAACTATTTGCTGTTTGAGAAGCCACCTCTTGCTAGTTTACATTTTAGACCACTTAATATAATTCTCTAACTTTTCTTTCTTCTCCTGTCAGAGCAAGAACAGAGCAGTTGGTTCCCTAGCATAACTAACTTCAAGGTACGGGGCTGGTCATAGAAGAGTAAGTATATGAAGGCATGCCTATATAGATAGCAAAGAGGGATGCAGACGGGCGCCAGTTAAACAAATAAAGTACCGATATTATGAAATATGGCAGATAAAATCACCCTCACTCCGCCTGTTGGGAGTAAGATATGGTGACAGTGTTTATATCCTCTCCCTCGCTTTGGATGACCCATGTGTTCATTCGCCCATGTGCCCCCCCCCCCTCCTACAATCCCGTGTTGCGAGCGTATATCAATGAGTAGCACGAGCCATTTCTCCTCAGTGATATTTTTTCCCACGTGTCAGATCTTCGGCGACCTCCCTCCTCTCAAACCCCTCAGAAGCAAAATCCACGTGTGCTGTCAGCGTCTTATCTCAGGCGTCCTTACTCTGAGGGGTATAGGGGGCGGCGGTGAACTGTATCGATGGCGGAATCCCAAGGAAAAATGCGTGTGGCGGTGCTGGCTAGCTATCTCCTAGGCGACGTCAAGGCTTGCAGAATACATCATCGATCCGCCGCTACGCACATACGTAGAGACCTCTGTTCAGCCAACCATACGCACGCACACACTAACACGCTGCAAGTTGTGCGCGCGCAGCCAAATTAGTGGACTTGCATTAGCCAACTAACATCGTGTCAACGGGCCTTTAGTCCTGATAGGAGGAGAAGGGGGAGGTTTTCCCTCTCTGGGGAACTTTACGAGATTATTGTGGGATTATTCTTTTGCATGTTTGTTAAAAAATAGAATAAACAAACCTCGAGATGGTAAAGAACACAGGATAAGGAAAAGGAAAATCAGCAGCATACGTTTCAAGAGAAAATAAGGACGTTCAGTTAAATAAACAAAACAAAATGTAACCGGTCAACCTCCAGGGCCAAATTCCTCTAAATCACTCCCTTATTTGGGGTCAAGGAGAAAGGAAGGTACAAATATTCAACGTGAACTTACTAAAATCGACTGGATTTATTGGCCCACGACTTAAATAATAACTTAATTTGAGTACAAAAATAGCACCCCTTCACCGGCCGTTAAAATAATCTTTGTGAAATCTCACCAAAATATGTCGGTCAGGTCGGGTATCAAACTCGCCGACCTCACCCCGAGTAAGCTAAATATGTCGGTCAGGTCGGGTATCAAACTCGCGGACCTCAGCCCGAGTAAGCTAAGGAGTCGGATTAATCGTGTTGTCAACCCTAATGGTTATTAAATTACTTATAATAATTAAAATAAGTTTTCCAATTTATAAATATAATAAATACAAGACGTGTTTTACCATAAATGACAGTACAATCCAAGCGACACACATCCGACCTGAGAAACTAACTAAACTTGATATTTAGGTGGTCAGGATATTTTATAGATCAGCTTCAGCACAGCCACAACAAACATCTGTACAAACCACTGGGTTAAATTTGAATCCTAATAAAATATAAAACTATAGAAAAATAGCTCAATATGGAAACTAATGGAGAGCGTGGATTAAATAGGCATAGAGATACCAACAAGGAACACATTTTTATTATGTATTGCTCTGATCGGAAGAAAGATTTATGATAAATAATCCGGGTATGTTATTCGTAAAATGGTAAGAAATAAGATCTGGGTCAATTTAAATTGCTTTTATTGATTAAAAAAACCTCAAATTTTTTTTCCAAGCACCGCGTCTTTTTACTACACGGTCGGGCTGGACCAAACTTAAGTTGAAAGTGAATTGTGAGCTACAGTGATAATAAATGTTAAATATTTACAGGTTATAGTCAACAAAATGTGCTTTTCTTTAATTAGACCAGATCACGGGGAGATCGGTATTTGAGTCTCGATCAAGTGTACTGAGGCTATTTTTCCTGAAGGGTTTTCCACTATCCTTCCATGCAAATGTGGGTAGACTTACCTTAAAATTAAACCTTCACCCCTAACACATTAGCGTAAATTAGTATATATGCGTGTAGCCTGGATGGATAGTAAGATGTGGAGCTAATATATAAATATATATAATAACTATTGTACTGTGATAAGCTATACTGTAAATGTGAAAATACAATATATATGTGATGTACATTAGTTTAAAAAATGTACACTTGAGACTCACAGGAAGGTGCACAAATTGTGTCAATTTTCTTACAATTAATTCCAACAAGTTTCAATCCCAATTAATTCGGATTAACGAGGTTATACTGTATTTACATACATTCATGCGGCAAGTCATGTGATCTAAAACTGTCAACACAGTAAAACCAAATGAAATGTGAAAACGATATTAATGGTGACAGCGACTTTTTTTCTAACTTTTCTTTCTACTAGTTATACATTTAGTGTGAATTACTTTTATCATATTTTCTTTGAACTTTAACGTTCAACACAAAAGGTTTCTAGAAATTAAATCTGAAGGACAAGGATGAGGAGGGTTATTAGATAAATTACAGTGCACCCGTAGTATTGTGCATGAGGGATAGTAAAAACCTAAAGTAATATATGGTACGGTGCTTTTATCTTAAAATAGGCATTTATTAAAAACTCGTAAGGTTTGTGAAACGAAGTAATAGGTCCATACATTGTTGTAGAAATACTACACCAAATATCATAAATGAAATAATATACACTGTTACTTACTCTATGACATTAGAAAATAGGAACACTGTTATAGAAACATTGTTTGTCCACCAAAGAGCATAAGACTAAAATTCATTTTAAAAGACCTGAATTAAAAAGTATTTATATTTGCTTATGGCTTAGAAATTATTGGTCTTATAAAAATATATTTCAAATAAAAATGGATAGAAACTATTAGAAAAGCCTAGACGCGGAGAGGAGGATAACATTAAAATGGACCTGAAAGAGATATTGTGTAATGAGGTGGACTGGATAGAACTAGTCCAAGATAGGGATAGGTGGCGTACTTTTTTAAGTGCGGCAATGAACTTCCGAGTTCCTAATACCTTATATTAGGTAAGTAAATGCATTGAAATGAATATCTATTTAAATTTTACTTGTTTTATATTATAGATAGAGAATATCCTACTACGGACCTTTTTAATCTACATCTTGGCAGGAATATTGATACAGGACATTTTGTTCAATAAACCAAATAACTGAAGTTGTTGAGCAAAGATTTAAAAAAAATACGTGTAAAGAAACTAATTCATGATCAAAATAATATTTTTGTGTCAATGTAATACTATTTTTAGAATTAGTTTTTAGGCGTGTTTATGCTAGGTTGATTATAATATTAATCAAACTAACAAAACCTAGCCTTCAATTATTGATAAGACCTTGAAAGGTTAAACTTTATTTGTAAAAAATATATTTCTGTCCGTTGTTACATAATAGTGTATAAAGTGAAAGTGAACTAAATTATTATAATTATTGTAGCTATTCAAATAGCTAAGAACAATTGGCTATGGCTGAAAACAGGATTTGGCGCATGATACTAACCACGTTCAAGGTTTAAACTTGTAACTAATTAAAAGTAAGAAAACACCAGTGTAACTGGGAACCGCCTGTCTCTCAAAATAAAGGAGAATCCAGGGCCTATAGGTACCAGCTCAATTCTAGGTAGGAAACATACATTCCCTTTGGATAAAACTGTTAAAATGGTTGAATGGATTAGATTTTTTATACATTTTTGTCAATGCTAGGGAGGTTCTATTATGTAGGCCATTTTTTAATATTGAATTACCCAAGGAGTAGGCCTATTATTGTACTGCCTATATTAAGGTTTTACTTGTGCATGATATTTATGAGGGCTTCAAACTGTATAAAAACTCTACTGGATCCTTTTCCTGTTCATTCTTACAGTCAACTGTGTTCAAACTAATGTAACAATGGACCTCCTCTTCTAAAATAGTCAATAGTCCCTCATTTATTTGAGTTAACTTGTCACCTCACGAACACAGAATGGCCATTTGAAATATCAGTTGGGCTCAGATGATCTACTTTCAAATATTTTACGAGCTACCTAGTCATGTGTCAATATTTCGTCTATCACGTCTATGATACCTTCTTTCAAGTCATAATTTTTCAGTTATCCATCAGCTAATTCTATTAGCAAATCACCTGAAGCTACTATCGATTTACCGTATTTTATTGTTTAACATGAGAGTTTTAAACTCCTTACACAGCTTAGAGTATGTAATAAGACACGTCTTGTCTGGACGATTGCTGTCCTATGATCATGAGGGAGAATTGATGAGTATTACCTGAAGTCATCCCCCGATAGTGAAGTTGTTCTACCGAATGGAAATGATTATTTATCATTGCCTATTCTGCAACAAATAACTGACTGCCTCTATTGCATAGTTTGGAGCCATGGTTGACTAATCCCATATTAGCAGTTTGGCCTCTGATGACGATTGCATCAAACAGAGGCATCCTAAATAAAGTTGTTTTTTTCTGCGTTCAATATAAAGTACAAGCTGCTCTAAACTTTTTCCTCCTTGTTCAAATAAAACATATCTTGGAAGTTTTTTCGGAAGTTGATGTGGAGGCCTCCTCCAATTCTTCTCACTTCCTTTCATGGAGGATCAGTATATTTTGTAGGTCTTGGAGAGCTACATTTTCTCGATCGAAACACCAGGGAATATGAATATCGCATTTCCTGGCCAAGTCTCTTCCCTTGTGCAGATGTCAAGGAAAGTTGATCACAGCCTTTTAGGCTCGGCCGATGAACCGAATACACAAATGAAGGTAGAGAGCTGGCTGAGAGGATATGACATTTTCACTAAAACAGCTTCTCTCGGTCAATATTTCTTCCCACACTATTTCATTTTCAATATGCCTTTTAATCAGGGTAATCACTTTTTCTTTATACGTTTATTTATGTAACTGTAAGCTCAAATCAAATAATGTGCTTGATTATGTGCAGTTTTTATTTTCCAAAGAAACACTTTTTTTATTGAGTAATATAAATATGAAACAACAAACAAAACTATAAAACCCAGTCACTGTATTATGATTTAAAAAATATATATTATTTGAGAAGTTTTGGTTTTTGTATTACTGTCATTTCATTAAAGCTCGTCGGATGGACCGTAAATATATCAACATAGGATATCCTATGTTGACTTGCCGCTGCGTCACAGGTAGGTAACGCCGGTAAAGTGCGTAGTAAAATATCTAGAGCACATTGCTTATGTTATGTCTTAAAGCTTCGTTAAACATGAAAAATAGGTCAGTAACCACTTAGACCTTAAGTATGCGTGAATACCTAATTTTAAACGTGCAAAAATAAAATTTCCTCTCCTGCTAGAACACAATTAAATACCCTAGTTTCATCCCTGATGACGTGCACGTTCTAAACACAGGACTACACCATCACGTGACTAACAAATTAAATTTACCTTGCAGAGAAACACTCATCGCTTGGATGTAACCACAGATGACCTATAAATTAGTGTCCATCAATTTAATTTGTGTTTACTGCTAACTTCTACATTAATAATTTATGTCAAAGCTTAGTTAGGCGATAAAGTTAATATATAATTTAATAAATACGATTTACGTAACGCACACCGGTAGATACGTGCCCAAAATATAAAGCTTATTTACACTTGATATCATCTCTGAGGGGACTGCATGGTCACTATTGGGAAACAGCGTTGTCATTTTCTCGTTTTTGTTTGGTCAATCTCCCCTCAAATATAAGACAAGTTTCACAGTGCTGGCTGGTCGAGGTTGCCAGTAGTTCCTTTTTGCCCCAGCACACCCCCTTCAGACATAACTGAGAGCGAGGAGATTTGGCAACAGCTAACTGAGAGAGAGCGAGAATAAAGCTTTTCTCAATAAGACCTGCAGTTTCCCCAGCAATGATTTTGGGTGTAGTTTGGCTTGCCGGTGATGGTGGTTGGTTGGGTTTCGAATTACAGAAGGGTGTAGCGAGGGTGTTTTTTTTAAAATTCTTTTCCTCTCTGGAGCCAAACTGGGGCACTTTATATATGCAATCATATTATAACATCGTTTAAATTTCAGCGCCTCGAAAACTTTTCAAATATGGCGGAAGGTAGGCAGAAATGTTTAGAATCAAAACATTCCTTAATCAGATTATTTCCATAGTAGCTTAAAAACATCCTGAACCCAAGGCCTTCAGTTATGAACACACAGCATGTTGGTGTGTCGCACCTTAGCTTAGAGTGTAGTGTAACTGCTTTGTAATATGATCTAGGCGTCACAGCTTCGATTCCAAGTAGGTCCTATATTATGTTGGTTTCCTTTAAATAGGCGGTGGAGTTGTAATTGGCCTAAAACTAATTATAACAGGGTTTGTGGCAAATATGGTGTGAATGAGTTTCAGTTAAGGGGTCAGAGTTTGATTTTTACAGTTGTAACTGAGAGATTAAAAAAATTTTTTTTTTTCATATTTGCACTGTTTTCTTTCTCTTTAAATATTTTTTCAAGCACCGCGACTTATTACCCAATCGGTTATAAGCCTATGTACTAATTACACTAATGGGTTAGAGATTAGGAAGGTTCAATTGAGAGGAAGAGCACCCGCATTTACGTGGATAACCATTTAGGAAAAACAATCCCCAGTGAACCGGTCCGGGAACGAACCCTGATCTACCCGTCCTCGGCAGTCTAATCCAACATGAGAGTAGCGCGTTAGACCATACGACCACTAAAGCGGGTTTCCTTAAACATTAACACTGACTACATTTAATCAAACCTTGTTTGATTTAGTTGGATATTTTATAATGATAGTTGTCCGACAACTTAGCTCAGTCAGTAGCGTGTCTTTATATTGAGTTAAAAGTCCCGAGTTCGATTTCTGGTCTGGCCTAAAAATATATAATTGGTGAAATGTGGGTTTACCCTTTCACAGTGATGAATTAATGGCAGAGGGCTGGATTTTGTGTCTGTTCTAGATTTAAGTTAGTTTATAAGTCGTGTGCTGATATAATCAGTCGGTTTAGAAAGTGCACGTTAAATACTTCAAATAAATAAATATAATGACAGCTCTTCATAGAACACGTTTCAACTTCCCCCCTTGATATTTTCCCCAAAGGCAATAATCCTTGACATTTTTACTATTTGTAGTCTCAAATTAAGAACTAAATGGAGATACTATTTTTAGGGTGTTAGTAACTTACGTATGTAATTCAGAACATTCTAACATGGCTATGCCACCCATTCTACGTCAGATAACTAGCTATGCTACAACTGAAAGCTAGGTTTCTATATTGTATATTCTTTAAAAAGAAATTAAAAAAACGTATGATCCACAAATTTATCAAATGGGCTTCAATGAACATTAAGGGGCCGTATTAAAATATGAAAAATAAATTCCAAATTCTGGCTATAAAATGCAAACTAAACGCTTCAATATAAAGAAAATACTAAGACTCGAGTATCGAAGAACATATTTGGTAAAGATATAATGTATTTTTTTTCGACCATGTCAAACCAACTATCCGTGAAGTTAAGGAAGGTAGAATTTAAAGGAAATACACCAGCATTGTGTAAAGGCAGAATGGGAAACAATTAAAAAAAACACCTTAGTAGGGTCTACACCTGGTTAAGAATTTAACTCCGACCTCTTCATCACCAACAAACCAGACCAGACTAAATCCTTTTTCTACGTTTCCAATGATGCGGGTAGTTTCTTATTATTAAAAAAAACCTAAAATAATATATTTTAACATATTATTTTATAATGAAGCCCGTCGCTAGTTTTTAAAATCGTCTCAAATTAGTTTTTAGTAAAACTATGAGTGAAAATAAACCTTAGCTCATTCTTGGATGAATAGTTCAGAAAGTTTAATTTGAATGAATACTTTTATATCCCTTTAACTTTACATTCTATTACAAATTAATATCAAGATATTGCTTTCCAAACAAATAGAGTCAGTTTTAAAATGTAAGTTTTCATATTATACTGAATTCAAATGTTATAAGATATCAAAACCAAAGTTTAATTTCAAGTAGGATATTCCAAAATAATTAGTGAGATTTCAACGTTCAACATATTTTATCGAAAAAAGATTGGTTCGATTTGAAAATATTTAAAGTTTTCAAATGAAGTTTTTTTCCAAGTCTTTATAAGTTTTAAGAAAAGTTTTTTTCAATGTGAACAGTTTTAATACGAATCGTGTAATAAAACATATTGTGTCAGTTTCTAAATAATAAGACTTCAAAATATATACAATATTTATTAATAATTTTAGTAAAGTTTTCATAATTTTATTTTTAAAGCAAGTTAAGGTATTAACATGTAGCCTTCATTTACCCTGAAATATAACAAGCTTACATTTAATAGCTTTACTATGGTGTAGGTTATAAGATAGGGCCATAGTACAGTCCGTCAGGGTAAGTCTGACACCCTTCAGGGTAAACGGAGTGTATATTACTCAACAATAAATATAAATTTATTTCTAAATAAAATATAATTTCAGATTAAAAGACATTCATTATCATAGTAGAATATTAAAGGTTAAAATTCAAATATAATATAGATCCAGTGACAGTAAAAATAAAATATGAAACATGTGACCAAAAATAAGGTATATTTTATAAGCTCATTTAAAATCTTACACTACGTAAATAAAACTAACTACAACTTTATAAATACAGTTTTATAATTATCATTTTTAGTCACAAAACTACTCTATATTGTATTTTAATATAAGCATAAATGCATATATATATATACATATACAAGCATGAATGATCAAATTTAAATTTTCATATAAATTTAACTAGAATAAATTAATACTATAGATCCTTTAAATTATAATTACATCAATTCTATAAATACTGCCAAGCTATCTTCTATAAATATACCTACCTCTATTAAAAAAACTTTGAAAACTTAAATCAAGTAAATATTAAATAAATCAAATAAATTCAATTTAATATTAATTAGAATGTACTTTTCTTGTCTTCCTTAGTCGGCTCCTTTGAGGCCAGTTAAGCCCCCCGCTTCCCCCCCCCCC
>CABFWB010001770.1:112314-122629 GCA_902151455.1 Timema bartmani
ACGCCGTACTTGAGGCGCTCCTAGTCTGACTATGAAACTGGCCCATTTCATTCTGGTCTAGTTAGGTGTCGTCCTGTATTTAGTGTGACGCCGTACTTGAGGCGCTCCTAGTCTGACTATGAAACTGGCCCATTTCATTCTGGTCTAGTTAGGTGTCGTCCTGTATTTAGTGTGACGCCGTACTTGAGGCGCTCCTAGTCTGACTATGAAACTGGCCCGTAGAGTGGACAACACCAGCATGGCCTGACCCCCTCACTGCCCTTCCAGCCACTTCTGGAGTGCTACGAGGATAACATCTTGGACCCCTTCTGGAGTGATCTAAGAATTTCAACATGGATCACTCCTCTTCCAGCCACTTCTGGACACAACCATTTAAGCCAGTGACACTAATGTGTTAATGTTTACCAAGCTTGGCCTATTTTTCTCTAAGTTTCTAAGATTATATTTGAATTTTAATCTTTTAAATTAAAGTGTCTTGCCATTATTTATAAGTTAAGCAAGTTTCCGCTTTGGAGTGCAAAATGTTATTATGATTTATATAGTTTCTATGCTAATAAAGTATAATATGCATATCGAGTTTGGTTCAAATTTGTCTATTTAAAATATAAAAAATATGGCTACTTGAAGCAACCTTTCAAAAAGAAAAATCTGTTAAATTTTTTGTCACCTTGACTCTTTTGTAAATTTTATAAATTAAGTGAAGTCTAAGAGAGAAGCCAACATTTTTCAATAATGCGGACACACCTGCATTGGTGGCTGCATGGTCTAAGGCGCCACTCGCAGTAGACTAGACTGCTGATGACAGGGAGATCGAGGTTCGAATCTAGGTCATGTGTACTGAGGGTGGTTTTTCCAAAACAGTTTTCCATTCTACCTCCAAGCAAATTTGGGTACACGTCTTATAAATATAAACTTCCTCATTCCTAAAACCATTAGTATAGTTAGTAAATAAGCGTATAACCTGAACGGGTAGTATGCCATGGTGTTAAAAAAATGCAGACACCATTAATCCGGTTAATATACAAGGAATTATGGCTATACGATGAGTTTGATTAAAATAGAAATATTAGACTAAAAAAAATTGTGGCAAATTTTCACAAATTTTTCTTATACAGGGTGGGGCCGAAACAATAAGACTTTTAGAAACTTGAAAATTAACACTTTAATTGAAAAATAAACAATAATTTGCTGTATCAAAGCAAGCTACATATTACGTTTTCTTCTTGTTTGAAGATAATTTCACTCATTTGAGCTCCACCGTACGTCAGACAAACCTCAGCACGTTGTCCATCACTTTCCTCAGCATAGATCGTCTAATTGTTTCCGCCCCACTCCGTATTTACAAATATTTTATAGTATTTTAAATGCTTATAATTTGAGTATCAAAATACAAGTACGTTAATTGTATTATTATTGATTAGACGCATTACGCAACTCCTATACACTGCAGGAAGTGTTAATTTTTAAATATTTAAACACTTCTGAGACAAAATAAATGGTACGAATCTCCACACGGACTTTCTCACTCCATTGTTTAAAAATGGAGATATTTACTCAAAATTCGTAATATATGTGAACCAAAATAATAAACACTAGCAAACCCAAGAAAAAATTGCATTATACTTAAGTTAAACATTTTTTGACTCCCGGATTTAAATTTTATGATTTTACTTTTAAAGAATTAAAGTCCTCACTAGTATATTTGGACCAAAAAAAAGATTGATATTGGGTCTACAAGGGTCAATACTTCGTACTAAAATTTTGACTTCAGGTAAAATTTTAGACATTTTATTAGGGGTTGCACATCTTATGGTTATAGCATTTTTATTAAACTCCTCATTTATAAATTTAGACAAATAAAAAATGTAAATATTGACTATTTAGTCTAAAATGATAAGAGAAAGATCATTGTTGTACAAACATTACTCCTAAGAGGTTGAAAGAAAAGAGAACAAACTTTTTGAGAGACTTACTTATCCACTTATTCTAGGACATTAGAGAATTATTGCGTTCAAACTTAAGTAGTGTCTCCATACAATTAAATCTCACAAAATTGTAGCAATATATTTGCCAATATCTCCAAAATTATTGGTTTTATAAAGATATATTTCAAATAAAAGTTTTTTTATTTTTAATAATACTACAATTTTGCGGTGATCAGTTATTTAGTATCTTAAATAGTTGTAGAAATACGGAAATTTCCGCTTCTGTAAAGTACCCTAAAAGTAATTTTCATGGGAAAATGAAAATAGCCATTTTATTTATAATCTTAATCAACCCCTAGATTCGAATTTTATTCAAAATAGTTAGAGCCGATTTTGAGACAATTGATTTTTTTCTCTTTTCGCCCTTTATTAAACTACTCTTAATTTTAGAGTTAAACACACACAGACAAACACCCAACAGACGGCATCGCAAAAACCACTTTTTAGGGTTCGGGGAGTCATTAGACGTCGATATCTATCAACATCTCGGGTTAGATTTTTTTGACGTTCGCAATAGTGTTCGAGAAGTTAAAAAATGTATATATATATATATATATATACATTTATATATATATATATATATATATACACTGCGTTTAGCTTGAAAATTATTGGTATTTATAAAAATATGTTTCAAATAAAATATTTGTATTATAGATAGACCTACATATTTGCCATGATAAGTAATTTCATATCTCAAATAGTTTGAGAAATGGGATGAAAAAAATGTGAATTCACGCATCAGATCAGAACTCTTAAGTCCTTTTTCCAAAAAAATGAGAGTAGACATTTTGATTAAAATATTGATCTATGCTTAGAAAATGAAATTTGATCAAAATCGTTTGAGCCAAATTTGATAAAATCAATTTTTTCTCTTTTCACCTTTCATTAAACTAACCTTAATTTTAGAGTTAAATAACCAATTTCAAAAATTTCTCGGGGCAACCCTATAAAATCCTTAAATACCAAGTTTTAGCCCGATCGGTAAAATAGTTTAGGCTCTAGTCCGAGGTACAGACTGACAGACGGAAATTCAAATACGACTTTTTCGAAATTCAACAAAATCTCGAGTTCTATTTTGTTGACTGTCACAATACTTTCCACACCTGTACGATAGCGAGAAAGTAGAATTAGTGAGTATAGGAACAGAAGATGAAATTATAGTGGATGCTCGAGGTGCATATAACAAGTTGGTTAGAGATTCATTGGTGGTTTAGACGTTATGAGGGAGTGTTCAGTGTATAGTCGGTAAATTGGTTTTTTGGAAACTATTGTAGGCCACTATAGAACATTCAACGAACTGTTAACTAAACACTCCTAAAAAGGTATTGACCTATTTAACACGATCCAACCTTACCATTTATCATTTGGTCTGAATTTATATTGAGGCAGGCAAGGTACAAATAAATTTGAGCTCACTACGAATAAGGCACCGGGTGCTTAGAGATTCATTTTCTCTCAACTTCTTGTAATAATAATAATAATAATAATAATAATAATAATAATACCGCGTCTTACTACCCGTTCGGGTTATACGCTTAAATACTAATTACACTAATGGATTAGGAATTGGGAAGGTTGAATTTAGAGGAATTGAACCCGCATTTGCGTGGGGGGAGAGTGGAAAACCATTTAGGAAAACCACTCTCAGTTCACCCGACCGAGATTCGAACCTCGATCTCTCCGTCCTCTGTGGTCTAGTTCAACACGACTGGCTCGTTAGCTAACTACGCCACCGAGGTGAGTAACTTCTTGTGAAGTATTCACTAAATATATGTTTATTCCCCTCAATATCCTACTACCCGTTCGTTTGGGATATACGTTGTCAATAACTACGCTGACCTGCTTCTGTGTCCGTATGGTCTAAGGCGCTACTCTTGTGTTAGACTAGACTGCCGATGAAAGGGAGATAGGGGTTTAAACCTTGGTCGGGTTTATTGATAGTTTTTCCCCCAAAACAGTTCTACTCTCTTCCTTCACGCAAATGCGGGTACACTTCATTTTAATTCAACCTTCCTCACCCCTCAATCAATAGCGTAATTAGTACATATATGTATAGCCTGAACAGTAGGCCTAATACATGGAAGCTACGCTAGTGTAGAAGGTAGAGTTTTAGATGAAATGTACACTCATTTTCGTGGAGGAATAGTAGCTCGAATTCCAACCTTCCTGTCACCGCCAGTACTGTACAATACGAGAGTGACGCGTTAGACTATGCGGCATTCGATGCGGGCTAGACATTCTTATAAGTATTGGTTGTTGATACAAATCTACGAATACATTTTTATTGGGATATTTTCAGAGATCTGTTAAAAGTTTCTAAAACATGTGTGGCCTAAACGTTGGAAAATTAATATGATTTCTAATAAAGAAAGTATATACATACTCTAATAGCTGTATCACCTCTAAGAGTTACCATATTATCAGTTAGGGACTTTATAGAGTGAAATTTTTATATGAAGAGTTAATTCAAATTAAAATAGAATTCATAAAACAACGGATGGTGATGACATTGATCCTCCAGGCTGTTCTAAAGTAGAGTTATCGGATAAGTGAACAAGTGGAAAAAGAACAGTATCAAGCAATATATCTAGGCGTATCTTCAGGGTGAAGATGATCTTCATTTACATATGTAATTGATTATAAAATAAATTGTAAGGGTTTTAGTTAATTTATGTACCGCACCGGGCTAGCCGCATTTATTTATACTAATTGGGTGGGGATTAAAAAGTTAGAATTTAAAAGAAATTGAATAATCGCTTGGATATAAACGTCGATTAATACCTTGTAGCAGAGCGGACAAAACTAAAGCCAATTCAACTCAAGCCGGCCAAACAGAGTGGATCACGCTAAAATATTTTCCATCTATATAGAGTTTGTCACGTTAACAGGTTCTTGCTATTCTATTGATTTTAAAGGGAAGCGTGAATCCACAGTAGTACCTACCTTAACTTTGAGACAGTTTAATAACCACTAATATATTCAATTAATTTGGTGTTTGTTTGTTGCCCTTTCACACACAAAATTCAACACTTATTGCGATGACATTTTGCATGGCTGTAGCCCAGATATCCGGTTAACATTTAAGCTAAGTGAATTTTACGTCAGCCATTGTGTTTCAAGATGTCAGCTACATGACACTATTTCTTGAACTTTTAATCAGTTTCTGCTTATTCACTTCTTATTGAATCAACTTTGTAAGGTTTGTAGATATTGATATAGGTACGTATTATAAAACACATCACGTTATAATAACGGGTAGTTGGTTAGTAATTAATAAAAACAAACTATTTCAACAATGGGATATAGTAGAATATATACCGTTTCAGAACGGGGAAACTAAAACAAAACAACCATTTCATCCTGAATGTTTATTAGAAAGTGCAAAGGAGCAATAACTATATTTATTATAAAATTTAACATATTAAAAATGCTCGTTGTTTTTAACCCTAAGTGTAACAAGTAATACGATCACTCATTAATTAATAATATTAATTTAAGGTTTAGTTTAAATTAATTAAATCCTCAAAAACAACTTTGATAATCGAACATGTTCACGCAGCTGTCCTCTAAATTCAGAAAGGAAGCCCATCAACATCACGTCAATGAGTTCGAGCCTAGAATAAAATGGCGCAAGTGTAGCGGATAATATCAATCATTACATAAATCTTTGATGAGAGTGAATAACTGGAGCAGAAACCATCAGTATATTGGCTTCCAATCAATGAGAATAAATGGCGCAGAAGATGTTGTTTACTGCACAACATTTTGATCGGATGAGAGCCATTTAGTGTGCGTTACAAGAGGCTGGTTTTGGACCGGCACCGATGGTTCAAGCGCAATAAAATTGAGAAAACTTGGATTAGGAAAAAGTGTGTTTGATTTCACAAGACTAGATACACTAGGGCCTAACACCGTACACTTTATCCACCACTTAAAACATAAATATGTTTACGGTGCTAGTTGTACATTTTTACTAGTAGAGAGAAATAGTGTAATCGTCCAAAAAAATCGAACTCAAAATTTTGATAAATGTCGAAGTTTAATGACCCCCTGAAACAGCAAAAGTGTTTTTTTTCGATGCTGTCTGTATGTCTGGCTGACTATACCCGAAACTATTTTACCTATCAGGCTAAAACTTGGTATCTACGGATTTCATAAGGTCGCTAGAGGATTTTTTGTAATTAGAAATCTAACCCTACAATTAAGGGTTGTTTGCTGAAGGGCAAAAAGAGAATAAAATCTATATTCTCAAAACCGATATAACAATTTTGAAGGGCAAAAAGAGAATAAAATCTATATTCTCAAAACCGATATAACAATTTTGAATAAATTTTGTATATAGACATTGTTTAAAAGTACAAACAAAAGGACAATTTTCATTTTTGCGTGAAAATGAAATAAAATGCGTAAAATAATTAACCAAAAACTTACAATTTTATTAATATTTCTGCAACTATTAGAAATACGAAATAACTTAACAATGAAAAGTTGTGGTACTGTTAAAATTAAAAACATTTTAACATGTAATAATATTTTTATAAAACCAATAGTTTCTAAATTATAAACAAATATAAATATTTTTCAATAGTATTTAGAAATATGAAATTGATTGTTAAGCTCTTTGGTGGACAGAGATACTCCTATTTTCTCAATGTTTTTGTGCCAGTGAATATTATTACATACATGTATTCTCTTTGGTGGAATGTTTCTATAAACAGTGTGTTTCACAAATTATACGAGATTTTAGTAAATGTCTCTAATTTAAGATTAAATAGAGAGAAATTCTGTGTGGTGCACCGTACTATTTATTTTAATTAGAGATTGAACGTTCCATACCTCTAAAAAAATACATTTGGGTCATTAATAAAACCAGTCATATCGAAAAGGCCATATTTTCACAAATTTAGATTTTACAGGAAAGACAATTTAAAAAAAAAAAGCCATAACTCTAAAATTATATGGGCTTTTTAAAAGAAATGCTCACAGATATAATACCTAAGAGCCTTGTGATGGATTCATTTTTGCACTTATATATTAGTTTAAAAAAATAGATATGTATATATATTAGTAAATATTGGCTTTTTCGAAATGACCGTTTCATTACTGTGCACTTTCTGAACCGACCTACTGTACCAGCACATGGCTTACAAATGTAGTCTAGAACATACATAAACCTTGGCCATTAATTCACTCATATAAGAGGGAGAAAACCCAATGTTATAAAAGATAAATATATCGACCTGACAGGAATAGAATCCGAGACGTCTAGATTCATAGGTGACTAGGTAGACTCATCACGACTGACCTAATTGGGTCAGTTTGATAGCTTGAATACGTCTCAGGTGCGGTGCTACACTAAATACAAGACGACTCCTACGTAAACCCGAATAAAATGGGCCAGTTTGGCTTATGAAACTGGCTAATTCCATTCTGGTCTAGGTAGGTGTTGTCTTGTATTTAGTGTAGCACCGCACTTAAGGCGTACTAAGTCTGACTAGGAAACTGGCCCCACGTTACTTTATAGATTCCCCGTGCGAAAAAAGGGTATAACATCTAATAATATATATTGACAAACTTCACACTATTTATGCGCTTATCTTTTCTTTAGGTTGTTAAAATGCAACCCGCATAGCCACTTCAAGAGCTAGAAATAACTTCGACTTGGTTATTATGGTAGTTTTGTACAAAATAACTAAAATAAATCCTCCAAGTCGATCCCATCAACGAAACAATAGACCCAGAAGACAACTGCACACGTTTGTTGGCAATAAAAATAAGTTTGGTCTCCTCGTCGAGTGTGTCAAAGTAGAAAAGTAAAGAACAACAAGACGTGGAGGAGATGATGGAGAAGTTAATGGGAAAAAACTCAATAAAACAACAACACGGCGCGGCGCCCGGAAACTCCGCCAACACCTGACAATAGTCGTAAGAGCAGTGACGTCTAGAGACGCTCAAAGTCGGCCGTTACGGCAAAAGTTAGGACGGTACCAAAGCGAGCGAGGGTTTAGTAGCCGGGTCCTCTATTTACAACCCTCCCTTCCTAAACATCCCTCTTTCTTGCACCCATCCATAGCACGTCTCCCATCGCTACCAGATTTTCATGGCCCAGTAAACCACAATTTCGCGTTTACTGCACATTTCCAGCCCACTATCAGCAGAGGCAGTCTCCGCTTCTTACACATCTGTGTGTTGGAACCAGGCGCTAGCGTTTTTTGTCTGTGTGTCTTCTCACAACTTTCCACAACTTGGTCAAACGCGCCTTTTTTTTCCCTCTACACGCCCATTATACTCCTCCCCCTTCATTTCCGAGAGCTGAAAACGTTGTACACTACCGACTAAACGCAACGCCCCTTACCTCACAACCAACGAGCCTTGCGTGGCGTTAAAGACCTTTCGGAAATTAATGGGGCTAGAAATCCATTAAAGTGGCTTTTATAGTGATTAAAGTAGCCCCTTCTACCCTACCCCCCCTCATTCCTTCTCCAAAGGGTAACGTATCAGTGCTTTCCCACACCTCAACATGACTTATGCCTTCTCCCCTTCCTAATACCCCAGCAAGTTGAGGAACTTGTTTACTGTTGAGAAGTGATGCGGGTTAGGGGGTTTCGCGCTATTCGTCATGGCCTACCAACATGCTCAAACTAAACTTCCGTCGTGTCCTGGTTGACGTTTACAGATGAGCATCAAGCGTGGCACATGATCCTGGTCAACTTATTTCACCCCGTCTACGAATATGCTATGTATCTAGTTAGAGAGTGTTGGTTTTGTTTGCGTCGTCGACGGTGATTTTGAACGTCGGCGTTAAACTCATTTGCGACATGGTAGCTCTGGAGATAGAGAGAATCATACTGTAAACTGTCTTCAGGGAAAAACTGACTTGTGGTGTATTTATTACTCCAGAGATTTTACATGGCTTGTGGTGTATTTATTACTCCAGAGATTTTACATGACTTGTGGTGTATTTATTACTCCAGAGATTTTACATGGCTTGTGGTGTATTTATTACTCCAGAGATTTTACACAAACTACATCATGTCGAGAGGCCTGTCATTAGGTATCACTCGGAGATGTTTCATCAGGCCTCTTTTCGAGGGGGAGATCTGCAGAAAACCCAACTGAGATTCTAACCCGAAACCAAGATATTTCCATTACTAACAAACCAGTCTCAGACAAAAGTGACGCTTATTTAAACGTTACGACCACCCCTGTGGTTACGATGTGTTATTCAACCCCGCGTAATCATTTTATCAATGTAAGGATTATTATTAATAGGGTGTTCTTTTCAAATAGAATTATATGTTTTATTTTATTGTCATCGCCTTGATGATTCCAGTGACTATAACTGGCTTTTCTATACCACACAAAATTCCCCAACTTTTCCAGACTATCCTTGTTTCCCATAGACCTATAAACAATGCTAGAACCGACTTCGGTGGTCGCATGTTCTAAGGCGTTACTCTCGTGGTAGACTAGACTAACGATGGTGGGGGATCGAGGTTAGACTCTCGATAGGGTGTACTGAGGGTGGTTTTTCTTAAATGGTTTCACATTCTCTCTCCCCATGAAAATGCAGGTACACTCCCTTTAAATATAACTTCCCTATTCCCTAAAACCTTTAATGTAAACAGTAAATTATAGTACATTAGTGTATAAACCGAAAGGATAGTAAGACGCGGTGCTAAAAAAAAAACCTTGATATAGTAAATTGCATCGATAGATCACTTAGCAAAGAGATAAACAAATTATTTGTTGGACTTGCTATATGTAATTCATGATATAAAATTTACTTTAATCGGTAAAAGTATGGGTGCTACTACTATAGAGTTTACCAACTCACAAAAAATGTGGTTGAGGCTCAAGAAAAAGGTATTGGGCCTAATAAATCTAAAAAAACTATTTTTCACTCAGCCACGATATTATTTATGAATTTAAGTTTTTTTGAATATAGGTACCATATTACTTACCACATTAGCCTTTTATCTCGTTGTAAAAGATATAACCATGGATTATATTGCGAGATTTATCTGAAGAGGTGTTCTGCTGGTTTCAGGTGATCTTTTTGACAAAGTACTTAACTTGATAATATTTCTGGACAAATAAACCGGTATATCTAACACAAATGTTTTCAGCCGTCATATATTTAACGAGTGCATCCCATTTGCGTTACTGGGCAATGGGCCAACGGGCCACTATTGGAGCACTACATTAACTAGAACCTTGTTTGTGATGATACGGAGGCAATAATACTTTCCGTGTGTCATCTAAATTATAAATACGTAACATTTAGTTTTTGTAATCAATGATTTTAAGATAATATAAAAAAAAAA
>CABFWB010001771.1:9550-37067 GCA_902151455.1 Timema bartmani
CCCCCCTCTTTAAAGTAACGTCATCTCCTTTCCGAACTGTTCCAAGAATAGTAATTGGATGTTACTAAACCATTAAGTTTCAATTGGTTTGCTGGGGTTTTTTTTAACCTTTGGTTTGTGAACAGAGGCAATCCTGACAGTGTGATGCCCTCTGACCTCACATTTAGGGGGAGGGGCGTACAATGTATTGAAGCTGCTTTTATTTCGGTACTTTATTCCTATTCAGATTATTAGGGACACTTTTAAAAAGTAAACCTTTCCATTATCAATTAATGAACCTGCTCTTAAGGTGGGGATTTAGGGGACGGGAGAAAGGGTAAGTGTTTTTGCAGTTCTTATGGCAAAACTTTGTTTTTGTCAAAACAAAACAAATTTTACTCCAGTAGAAACATGAAAGTTTAATCGTCTTCACAAGGTGATATCAACAGTTGTTGAATATTTGTCACGAGCATAGAGGCATTAGATAAGAAACTTTTTAAATTAAGGAAAAAAGTTGTCATTAAATTCTAGGACACCCTTAACAGATATTCAACAATTGTTGAAATCGCCATGGGAAGATAATTAAACTCTTATGTTTCTACTGGAGTAATATTTGATTTATTTTGACTTGAGAACATATTTTGATATAAATCGCAAGATTACTTGCCTTAACTCGCAATCCCTACCATCCAACCTTAAGTTAATTCAAATATTTAAAGCTGTTATTAAATGATTGGCTGTCTTTTGTTCTTCTGCGAGCACTACTGTGACAATGATGACGTTTCAATACATTCTCCATGAAGATGGCATCACCATAGTTATGTTAGCATCAAATATGGTTATTGATATAGTTAGCGGTAAAACAAAACAGATATAACGTAGAAGAAAATATTGGATTCTTGACTGACTGAATAAGAAAGACAAACTTCATACATCGAGTACACTATTGGAATAAATAATTGTGGAAGACTACTATTATTAGGTGTTCTGTCTTGTCCATTCCTTTTGTCAGTGAACTTGGACCACCAATGCGCCTTGTCCTCTACCTCCTACTTCAGCCACCAGAATTTTCTTCTTTCCTTCAAGTCATCCGATATTTGAATGCACCTTCTTTCTAAGCTCCTTTTCCATCAACTTTCCCTTCTATGACGTCATGCGAAATACATTTTACCTAAGGATGTGTCCACTCAAGTTTGCTTTGTACCAAAAAGTTACATCCAAAATGGTTATCTTTTCAACCACTCTTCTTAGGACTTCATTTGTCACGCTGTCTGTCCACCTGATATTCTCAAATCTTCTCCCGCACCACATTTCAAAGTTCTTCAAGTATTTTTTTTTATTTTATTGGCAGATAGCGTTACTTTTTTGAATAACTTTATTGGTCATTGAACACGATCCTCACCGAGAGCAGTTGAAGTTATTCAAAGAAACGAGACTAGCATGAGAATACATATTTGGCGGCAAAGATCATGTAAGGTCATCCGAAGGCCTTAGTCCAATTAGTAGCGTTTCTGCCTTCTTGGTTAAAAGTCCCAGGTTTGATTGCAGGCATGGCCAAAATATTTATCATTGGTGAAATGCGGGTAAGAAGTTAAAACATAGGATGTTGGAAGCCATGCGTGATCTTCTGTGCAACGTAAATCTATTTCAGCAATGTAAAGTTGTCCCACTGCAACACACTTATAATTATTTTAAAACCATACGATAATAACCCAGATAATACAATACTATGTAAATAGGTTTGTTACTTTTCTTTAGCACCGCATCTGATAACCCGTTCGGGCTATACGCTAAAAAATCACTTCACCGATTGTGCTGAAATTTCTCATGAATACAGCTTAGACATTCGGAGGATTATTAAAATACATGTTCGCCATTTTGTTTCATCACCATACTGGCTCCCATTTGACCAATCATGCCTAGGCTCTGCTCTACACACTTCGCATGGAAATGCATCTATACTGAAACCTGGCCAATCGAATGTTCCTGAGTGATGAGAAAATATCACAGGTACAGTTTAGACTAACTCAGCTTACACTGGAAACACTCCACGGCACGGCACTGGTTGTACATCATCTATGCTAAGCTTTTGTTGAAATGATTGATGATCTTGGGGTCTTGGAGGAGGGAAAAATGCCACATTTTCCACCTTCTGGGTGCGTCACTGGAGTCAACCAATTAGATTGGAGTTTTTTGGGGACATTTTGACTTGGGATCAAAATACAGGGGCAAGAGTTCAATATTTACCTGACAACAAGTAGTTTACACTTCGCTGCAGTGCCAAAAAAGGCTATCAGTGATTAGTTAACCTAATATAGCAGGGTGATAAGTTGTAGTAGTGCCAGAACAGGCTACACGTGATTGGTTGACCTAATATAGCAAGATGAGAAAGGGCATTAGAGCTAGAAGAGGCTATCAGAGATTAAATAGCCTAACATATCAGGGTGAGGACTGTGACTGGTTTTCAACATGCGACGCACAACTGTGGTTTCCCCTGCCTCTCTCCACGCTAATGCAGATCAATTTACTCTAAACTACACTCTTAATTCTTACCCATTAAATTAAGTCCTTAATAACCGCGGTGGAAAGGTAACCACTAATATCCTGCAGCGTGTGAAAGAAACTTGCTCCATTTTTCCAAGATCTTTATCCCCCGTCCGTAATATACCTACGCAATTAATTACACTGATGAATCTGGGCTGAGGAAATTAGAATTTAGAGGAAATGACTGTACCTGAATTCATGGGGAGGGAGAGTGTGAAACCATTTATGGAAAAAAAAAACTTTTCTACATTTGGCCAAGAATTGAACCCAGGGCTCCCCGTCATCTGCAATCTTATCTCTAGCAAGAACGACCCCTTAGACTATGTAACCATGGATGTCGGTGCTAAACTAAGGGGAAAAAAAGTTTTCTAGCCACTTAATGAAACGTTTCTCCTTAAACGTATATACCAATAAATATCCCGCGTCAGTGCTCCCAACCGCAAACCATGAATTACGATCGAATTGTTAATTAATTTAAATAGCTGTAGTTGATTTGTACGAGCCGATTCAATTGCATTAAGGACATTGTTCGAAGGACAATAATTTGTCATCTACTCCCTCTATTGGATAGATAATTAGGATGGTTGTCTACTACTGAACTCAGTAGGCCTCTGGTTCGAGCCCTCGCTGGTGAAATATATTATTGTTAAGGACGTTGCCTATATGTGACGTCACGGCAGGTCAATATATAATTTAACGTGTTAATGTATGAACTTTTTTGTAGGTTTTAAATATGTAACATTGAAACGAAAACCGTAAATTCTTAAATAATTTAAAAAAATTGTCTTACATCGTAACAATTTTTTTTTCTGAAATTGAAAAAAAAAAGTGATTTTTTTACTTTTTCATGAATCCTCAGAAATAGAAAGTATTGTGATCATCAACAAACTTAATTTGAGAGTTTGAATAATATCTGAACCCCCCACCCTCCAAAAAAGTGTTTTTATTTTTGTTTTGGCAATGCTGTCTGTTACTGTTACTAGAGCCAAAACAGTTTTACCTATCAGGTTAAATCTTGGTACCTATTTAGAGGTTTAATAATATTCCCTAGGAAGCTTTTTGGAACCATCCATCCTACCTTAAAATTAAGGGTATACTTTACTTAGTGTGAACAGAGAAAAAATTGATTTAGTCAAAATAGGCTCTGACGATTTTGAATAAAATTCGTATCAAGGCGTTTTTATTTTTCACTATCTTACAGGTAGATAAAGTATTGTGATCGTTAAAAAAATCGAACTCAAGATATTGATGAATCTCGACGGTTCATGACCCCCCCCCCACGAATCCGACAAAATTGTTTTTGAATTTCCGTTTGTCTGTCTGTATCTCGGACTAGAGCCTAAATAATTTTACCGGTCAGGCTAAAACTTGGTATCTAGGGTTTTCATATAGTTGCCCCGAGATGTTTTTGGAATTGGATATCTAACCCTAAAATTAAGGGTAGTTTAGGGTAATTTACTGAAGGGCATAAAGAGAACAAGTCAATTTTCTCAAAACCGGCTCTAACGATTTTGATTAAAATTCGTATCTAGGCGTTGATTAAGCTTATAAACAAAATGGCTATTTTCGTTTTCCCGTGAAAATGAATTTAGCGTACTTTACAGAAGCAAAATTTCCATTTCTCCTCATCTATTTGAGATACTAAATAACTTATCACTGGCAAATTGTAGTACTATTAAACATGAAATTAATTATTCGAAAAATATTTTTATAAAACCAATAGTTTCTAAGATATTGGCAAATATATTAATACAATTTTGTGAGCTTTAGTTGTACAGAGATACTACTTAAGCTTTAACGCTATAATTCTCTAATGTCGTGGAGTAATTAAATAAGTAAGTCTCTCAAAACGTTGAAGTTCTTTTTCCTTTAACCTCTTAGGGAAAATGTTTGTACAGCAATGATCTATCTCTATCATTTAAGAGTCGGTATTTACATTTTTATTGGTCAAAATTTATAAATGAGGAATTTAATATCAATCCAATAACCATAAGATGTACAGCCTCTAATAAAATGTCGAAAATTTTAACTGGAATTTAAAATTTTAATACGAAGTTTTGACCCTTGTAGACCCAATATCGATCTTTTTTATTGGTCCAAATACACAAATGAGGACTTTAATTCTTTAAAAATAAAACTATACAATTTAAAACCGGGAGTCAAAAAAATGTTTTACGGTAGTCTAGCGTAATTTGTGTTCGGGTTTGCTAGTGTATATTATTTCGTTTCACATATATTACGAGTTTTATGTAAGTATTTCCATTTGTATTAAACAATGGAGCGATAAAGTTAGTGTGGATTGCCGTACCATTTATTTAACAATACAAACAGCGTATAGCTCAAACAGGTAGTAACACATGGCGCTAAAAAAATAAATCACTGAATCTCCTTTTCCCGAGTGATTTTGAGGGTAGTTTACATATGTGGGAATTTCTAATATTGTTAATATCTTTACAACTATTTGAAATACAAAACAACTTATCATTTCAGAGTTGTAAGACTCTTAAGAATAAAAAATAAAACCTTTCTGAAAGAATATTTTCCAAGTTATCTGAAATATATTTTCTTAAATAGATCTTTGAGAAATGGGGAGTTGAAAATTCATAGAATAATAATTATGTTTCTGTAACAGTGTATATTACCCGCTTCGTTGGCCTCATAGTCTAAGACGCTACTTTCATACAGTTGACTAGACTGCCGATGACGGGATGATTGTGGTTCGATGCCCTGAAAGTTGGTTTTTCACATGTTATTCTCCCATAACCTTCCCAAGCTGATTAAGGTGCACTTCCTCAGAACTATCCTCATCATATCTACCCATTAATAGCTCATGACTTAAATGTACTAGTTAAAATAACTGGTACAGTGCACCGCACAGACGTTCTCTGTGATCTTAAAATAAAGACATTTGCTAAGTACTCCTAAGAATTGTGAAAATTTGCAATTTGAAAAAAAATTTCACTAAATATAATAGATTAAAATATAGTGTACACTGTTATAGAAACATTGAAAAATGAGGAACACTTCTGCCCACAAAAGAGCAAAATATTCAATTTGTTCTCAAAAGAGATGCATTAAAATATAAATTCACTTATAACTCAGAAACTATTGGTTTTATAAAAAAAAAAAAATTTCAAATCAAATATTTTTATTTTTAATATCACTGCAGCTTTACTATGATAGTATTTTGTATCTCAAATAGTTGCGGAGATTTGATCAAAATTGGTAATTTCCGCTTATGTAAATAACCCTTAAAGTCATTTTCTTGGGAAAACTATCATTGCTATTTTGTTTATAATGTTAAACAATAAGTAGATACAAAATTTAGTCAAAATCTAAAGTGGAGATTGAGAAAAAAGTTTTAATTTTTCTACCCTTCAGTAAACCACCCTTAATTTTATAGTTAAATGTATAGTCCCAAAAATTTCTTTGGGGAGCATTATTAAAACCCTAGATACAAAATTTTAGGCTGATCGGTAAAAAGTTTAGGCTCTAGCCCAAAGTACAAACAGACAGACAAACAGACGGCATCGAGAAAACAATTTTTTCTATTTAGTTGGGTCATGAAACGTCAACATTTATCAAAATCTTGATTTCAATTTTTTTTTACTATCACAATACTCCTCTCTCAAAGGGGTTGGGAGAGAAAGTAAAAAACAAAAGATTAATCACAAAATGTTAAGTTAAAATGGTGAGTGTTTTGTTTTGTGTTTATTTAGTCCCGTTTTCAAATTGGTTCCATCAGCTGCTATTCACAAATAATAAGAACAATAATTTCTAAACGCTTATCTAGCAAGTTTGCTATTGTTATAAAAGCCCTTTACAAAGTTCTATACAAGGTAAAATTAAATAATGTCTCCCTCCCCCTCCTCTCGTTACTGCAAAGACACTTCTACTTGGCGCCAGAAACTTTGTCCAAGTTAAACAACTTTTTGTCTCGGGGAACAAAAGTAACCGGGATCGTTTCAGGTGGTTTCCATAAATTATGAACCCGATAGTCTCTAAGTAGACAACCGTGAATTATTCTACTTCATTAAGGGCCAGTGCTACCACCTTCTGCTGAAGTTTATCCACCGGCTAGCGGTAATCCACCAGTTAAAGGTTATTTACCAGTTATTGGTTTGTTACAAGTTAAAGGCTATCCAAAAGTTATAGGTTATCCACCAGTTAATGGATATCAACCAGTTAAGGGTCATCCACCAGTTAATGGGTATCCACCAGTTAAAGTTTATATTTCAGTTATTGGTTAGCCACCAGTTAAATGACATCCACCAGTTAAATGACATCCACCAGTTAAATGATATCCAACAGTTAAATGATATGCACCAGTTAATGGATATCCACCAGTTAAAGGCTATACAAAAGTTATATTTTATACACCAGTTAAAGTTTATTAGTTAGTTAATGTATATCCACCAGTTAAGGGTTATCCACCACTTAATGTATATCCACCACTTAAAGGCTATCCTCCAGTTATTGGTTAGCCACCATTTAAAGGACATCCGCCAGTTAAGTGGCTATCCACCAGTTAAAATCTATCCAAAAGTTATAGTTTATTCACCAGTTAAATGGCTATCCACCAGTTAAGTGGCTATCCACCAGTTAAAATCTATCCAAAAGTTGATACGTGCCCTCAACACAGTGATTTATAAAAGAGGGGCTACACGTAGAAATTGTGAGGGTAACGGGGATAAAATGCACCCACGTAAGTATGGAAAGGGAATGGTAAAACCACAATGAAAAGTCACAAATGAAAAACCCCCAACAGTGTACTGCGCGGAGACTCGAGCCTTGACCTTTCTGTCACTGGCACATCAGATTCACCACTGTGTTTATTTCTTTCTCTTCTTCACTTGAATGTGGGTGCATTTCCTCCAAACAACCTCCATCATCCCTAAATCTTCCTCCCTCCCAAGTATTTTACTCCCGATCCGGGATATCCTCATATATACACTTCGGTAGGACAGAGGTGAGAACGGTAGAACTTACAGGAAATGAACCCACATTTGCGTGGAAGAGTGGTTTGGGAATCATATCTGAAAATCCCCTCCTCAGTACTCCCGAGCTAAGGGATTTGAAACCAGACCTCCCTGTCGCCGGCAAATATGGCAAGACGAGTCTGACGCCCTTGTCCGCGTGGACCCCACGTGCGAGGGTGACGCAGGCTCTTAAGTGGCCGACTGTGAATTAGCCCCCTCCATCTTCCCCCCCCTCCGGGTAATGGGATGTTCCACGCATTAAGCGCGAGTCACTGTAAATTCACTTTATTGTAAAACTTCTTGGGGAACCGTTAAAACGGACGCGGAAAGAAGGTGAATTTACAAAAGGGGAAGGGGTAGGGTGTGGTTGGGGTTGGGGTTGCTCACAAAAGTCATATCATTTACTCTTATTAGTTATTAAGTAGACATTTAGTTTCTCACAAACCTTCTGAGAGAGGAAGTATTATGATCATCAAAAAAATATAATTCAAGATTTTGATGAATATAAACGTTTTTATTTATTTAAGTTATTTACCGTGCACTTTATGAACCTACTGATTATATAATCCCACGAGAATTTCTATGAGAAAAAGTGAAAGGGCCTTTTAAATTTGTCAGGAAAGGTATTTTCTCATACCTTCCAGGGTTCTTTTCACGTGATACAATTGACATACAGGACCTACAGCTTTACGTCCCCTCCGAAGGAAATTGTGCTACGAATTGTTATCGCTCAAGAAAATTCCGTCGAGCCAGGCTGGGTTAGAACCAACGAACGTCGGATCCTGAGGCGAGAACTTTACCCCAAGACCAACGAGGTTGACAATATCAGTGTTTCATGACCCGGTGATTCCTAAAAAGTGTTTTTCGCGATGTCCGTATCTCTTCCTAGAACCGAAATCATCTTACCGATCCGTCTGAAACTTGTTAGCTAGGGATTTCATAAGGTTACCAAGGTATGTTTTTTGGTATTATGTGTCCAAACTTTAAATAAAGGGTAGTTTACTTGAGGCCGACAAAAATTGATTTTCTTAAAGTCGGTTGTAGCGAATTGTATTAAAACTCGTATTCAAACAAAATTTAGCGTTACAAATCAAATATAGTAATTCATTTTCTCAGAAAAATTTCTTAGAAGGTATTTTATTTAAGGGATATCTCCAATTTTTATCATATCTCCGTAAATCTTTGAGATACAAAATAACTTAACATTTCAAGTTTATAGAACTATTAAAAATAAAAAAACACCTTTAAGTTATTTGAATTTTTTTATTTTAAAACAAATATTTTCCACGATATAAGCAATTTTTATAACGGAGGTCTGGTAAATGGGGGAAGTTGTTTGTTATGACTTTGATGAAAAAAGATGTCCTTATGTATTAATGTGTTCCTGTAACAGTGTATATTATTTAATGTATACTGTTTTGTTAAATGTGATGCTCTCTTTTCCATGATGTTTATGAAACAATGTATATAATTTTGTATCACGTATCTTACGAGTTTTATTTAAATATCTTTATTTTTAGAGAACGAAGCTAGAACATATTTGTGATGCACCGTACAATTTATTTTTTTGTATAATTTCAAAGGATTTCACTAAACGGTTTGTGAAGTTTAAAATATATTACCAACTAATTTTGTTTACCTGTATTTTGTTGTAGTTGATTGCAAGACATATTTAAAAAAAAAAATTTCACCGAACCTTCTGCGCGTTCGCATTGTACGTGTATATATTAATTCCACTAAAAGGTAAGGAACATCTCGCCCATTGCTAAGAAATATAAATCACAGAATGTAAAAAACAATAGTTTTATTGGTTGTTCTTTGTGGTTGTGAAACGTGGTCTTTTATCGTACATTATTAGAAGTAATTTAGGGCATTCGAAAACAACATCAGAAACATAAGAAAATATTTTGTTCAAAAAGAGATTAAGACAAAGGAGGGTGGAGGAGGCTACATAATGGTGAGTTACATACCCTGTAATAACAATTGTGAATACCTAGAAGCAGATGGGAGGATAACATTAGAATGGACCTGAAAGAGATAGGGTGCTATGAGGTGGACTGGGTATAACTAGCTCAAGATAGGGATAGGGTTTAATGAGGTGGACTGGGTAGAACTAGCTAAAGATAGGTATAGCGTGTGAACCGTCGCTCTGGTAAATACTAGAGACAGCGATTGCTAATGAGGTAAATAAACATGACAGGAGACACTTGAAAGGAAAAGATATGAGTGCATTTTAACAAATTAGTTTAATATAACAAAAGGCAGAGATAAGTACAGCAAACATCTTCAGAACACAAACCGATATACACTAAAACAGTCCTTTCACTGTTCAAATTAATTAGCTATACATATTGTTAAATAACAAATACTCTCTAGGCGTGAGTACGGCGTGAAACGCCCACTAATTTGACAGACAGGTTAAGTTAATTAAGTTCCAATCTGTTGGCTGTCGGCTCCAGACATAGATGGATCGGCCGAAAATATACATCAATTTTAATAGTACGAGGGAAGTTTAAATTCAGTGTTCTCGCCTTACTTTGTCATGAGCTGGCGCGTGACCAATTGGTCTAAGCCAGATGGGCAGAAGTGACCCATAAGTTGAGCACCGAAACTGGTGAACAACATAAGTTAAATATAGTAAACAACACGAGCCATGCCAGAAGGGCAGAAACGACCCACAAGTTGAGCACCTAAACTGGCGAACAACATAAGTTAAATATAGTAAACAACACGAGCCATGCCAGAAGGGCAGAAACGACCCACAAGTTGAGTACCTAAACTGGCGAACAACATAAGTTAAATATACCTAACTAGGTATTACCAATAGGCCCGGAACAATCTGAATAACCTCTTTGCCGACTAACTGCCTCGCATACTACAAAATGGTCATACGGGCTAAGGTGTGGGAATCATCCCCATTTAAACTGCTGGTCTTAAGTACCAAGCAGAAACATGTGTAATGCTAAATGACTTCACGTCTAGTGAACTAAGTCATAGAAAGCTAACCTAAACAACAAAGAATATTAATAGTGTGAGAAGCTAATACTCTCGTTAATTTATAGAAAAAACCTAAAACTCTAGCCCGGCCATATAGCCGCCTACTCCCCACGAACTTTAATGATTAATCAAACTCGATATTACTTTCGCCGGTCCGGTTGGTCCATCACCGTCATCATCGTGACCACTGGTAGTGTTTGAGTTGAAATGAGAACTTCGGAGAGTGTCGACTATCCTGAAGGTGATGAATAATTGTAATCGTATTTTTGCCTAGCGAGCCCAGGAGTTTTATAATGGTTGAACGCAAAGCATCATGTGAAGGAAAGAAGGGGGAAGCAAACACATTACTTGGTATTGGTCACGTAGGCCCAAGTAAACTAGGCTTCAACGGACTAGCAGGCCATGTGTTGCCCTCAGTTGTTGATGCTCGGACCGGTCAAGTGCAGTGCTTTAAGAACGGCGAGGGAGGGTAAGTCTTCTGATGGCGCCGATCTTATTCCATGAAGTATCCGAAGCGTGTTATGTGACACATGGAGATTTATACATTAATACACTTGCATTTATATCAGGGTATAAAATATGTATCCTTGTCCAGTGTTTAAGTACAACAATTTTGGACATTACAGGACTAAATTTGTTAGCCCGTCACACATGTAATGAGGTGGACTGGATATAACTAGCTCAAGATAGCGATAGGGTGTAATGAGGTGGACTGGGTACAACTATCTCAAGATAGGGATGGGGTGTAATAAGGTGGACTGGGTAGAACTATCTCAAGATAGGGATGGGGTGTCATAAGGTGGACTGGGTATAACTAGCTCAAGATAGGGATATGGTTTAATGAGGGGGACTGGGTAGAACTAGCTCAAGATAGGGATGTGGTGTAATGGGGTGGACTGGGTATAACTAGCTCAAGATAGGAATAGGTTGTAACGAAGTGGACTAGATTGAACTAGCTCAAGATAGGAATAGGGTGTAACGAAGTGGACTAGATTGAACTAGCTCAAGATAGGAATAGGTTGTAACGAAGTGGACTAGATTGAACTAGCTCAAGATAAGGATAGTGTGTAATGAATCTATGAATAGCTATGGATAAGATGCAATTAGATGGGCTGGATAGAACTCTCTCAAAATAGGGCTAGATGACGTACTTTTAAGAGAAAATGTACTTTTATTTGCTTGAAGGATGAATGGCAAAACATTTAGGAGTAATTTTTTGCCATTATTAATTAAATGAATACCATGGTTTTTTATATAACAATGACAATATTATATATAAGATCCCAAAAAATATTTATTTTAGAACAAAAGTTGGTTGATGGCTTCAAAACAAAACTAATTTTTTGTAATAGCTCAGAACTTTGCATATGTATTTTAAAATTGCTCGAAACTGTTAGCGTGCACGTTCAGAAAATACTCCAAATATGTCGGATGAAGTCTAGAAGAACGCAAGTTGTAAACATAATGATAATATTAATTTACTAGTAGGCGAGGTAAGCGGGGCGGGGATCCCCCTCAACATGGAGAGTTAAAAGTTATTTCTTAACGAGGCGGCGAGTCTTACCGACAAGGGAAACTTTGTGTGCTAAGTCTAAAAAGTTTCTTTATATGAAAAGTGCGACTATAAAATGTCGAACGAAAAACCGGGTGAAAATTGACTCGTTTATTGTTAGTTTTTTTTCCTTTATATATTACATTTAAAAAAATCCACAGGCACGTTAGTTAGGCTAGGACCCGGAACGAGTTTGATAAAATAGACGGTGCTTAACTTCTCGCGAAAGTTCTCTTGTTTTTTTTTCTAGGACCAGGTTCAAAGAACATTTTTACGAGATTTTTTTTTTTTTCAAAATTTTTATTTTATATTTCCTTTGCACTTCAGACTCTGATGAATGCCGACATTTTATTAAAGAGTTTACGTGAAATCCAAGTTCGATATCAAGTTTTTTGATAAAATAAGTAATTTTGGGAAATAATTTCCGTTTATTCCCCGTATTTCATGAACTGTTATATTTTTAAGATAAAATGTTGTGCTTATATTGAGTAACAGTGAGAAACTATTTAGTCTAGGGGTACAGCATGAGTAGGATTCGAACCCCGATATCCCCGTCATCACAAGTCCAGTCTATTGCAAGGGTGACGCCTTAGACCATGAAGCCACTGAAGAGGGTTATTTCAAACTGAAAGTGATATTTCTGAATTTTTGTTATGTTTTTTAATGTTTGTGATTTTAAGAAATATAATTTTACCAGAAAGTTCTTGAGAAACTTTCGCACATTAAACCTTACCCCCTCCCCCAAAAATAATATTGAATTTTTTGTTGGTTTGTTGAAATTAAATACTCATTGAAGTGTGTACACAAAATAGCAAAGCGAGTTTATTTTCGATAAGTGATACAAAAATATTGTTAGATTTTTCTTTTAACTTAAATTTTAAACAAACAATGTGTTTTAACGTAAATTGAGTATGCTATGTCAGAAGTCGGTAAAAAAATCCTATCCACTGATACCTTATTCATCGCTGTAGTCTTTGTATTAGTTGATAAAAAGGGATGTTGACAACAGATATAATATATAGGATAACAATCTAGCTCAACCTAACAAAACCTAACCTTTCATGCATCTACAAATTGAAGGTTCGGTTTTGTTAGGTTGTGATAGAAAGAATCAAAAACTATGCAATATAATAATACATTATTTAACCGGAATGAAGATGGAAAAACAATTTTGGGGAGCCCGGGTTTGATTCTAAGTTGTTTACATCCTTTTCCTCAGCATCGGCGGTCGCTAGAGTTGTGAGAATGTAAATGTTTCGTTTAGGACACACACAACTCAATAAACACGGCGCTTTTAATGAAATGTTGTTACATATATGTATATATATATATATATATTGTCTCGTAAACATAACGGTCAAATATAAATAGTCTGGAAACTCAAATAGGTCCCTTTTGTATGTTTGGTTAGCTTAGGTTAGTTTGTTCCACAATAATCGCGGTAGATCTTTGCAACAATACGACACGCATGGATGACATGACCTTGGGGTAAGGGAGGCTCGTAGCAAGTCGATGGTTACCTGACTAGCAATAGACCTGATGTGAGTTGATAGACAGTGGGATGCAAACAATAGACCTGTGGCGAGTTTATGGATAAACAGTGAGATGTAAACAATCCTGATATATATATATATATATATTATACTATTATAAAGCTACATGGCTGACTCACTCTCTCACTGACATTAATGTTTACCCACTTCCATATGAGCTAGAAACTTGAAATTTGGCAAACTTATAGCTTCTAGCCTGTAAACCGACGGGAAAATTCCAAAAAGTTAAATAAATTTAAAAAGTCGGTGCAGACGTTTCTTTGGAGGTCTCTTGTGGCTAAACGGTAAGACCTATCAAAAAACGGATTGCACCAACAGCCACGGATTTGGTGAGATCCACAAGTTTGGTCCTATTATTTTTGTCGTATCTCCATCGGTTATACCTTAAATAGAGCTAGATTTTTTGATTTTAGGTAAATTTTGCACATTTTCCACAACATTTTTAAAATTTTCTGACACACTTATGGGACAGCTATAATCATAAAATTGTGCAGGCATATTGGCACATCCAATTGCCATAAGCGTGCCAAATTATATGATTCTAGCTGCCCTATAAGTATGGATAAACTAAAATAATGTGTGAAAAATACAATACAATACCGGTAACTTTAAGTTGTTACGTATCAAAACAACGCTGGAATTACATTAGTTTACATCCACTTGCAAAGAAAATTCACTGGGGTTTTGGAGACGGAGCCCTCAACGAGTAAACCGAGTATATATATATGCCTATATAAACGGCTTTGCTAGTCAAGGTATTTATAACTACACGCCGATACTAAACGCCACACACAACTCAATTAACACGACGCTTTTAATGAAATGTTGTTATATATACTATATAGCACTGCGTCTTACTACCAGTTTTGATTACTTTAACACATGAACTAATTACGCTTATTTATTTGAGATGAGAAAGGTTGAATGTAGAGAAAGTGTACTGGCATTAGCGTTGAGGGAATAGTGGGAGGCCATTTTAGGGGGTGGGGATACCCTCATAGCACCAACCGGGATTCAAATACCTATCTCCCCGTCATCAGGAGTCCAGATTATTGCGAGAAGTGACGCCTCAGACGATGCGACCACCAAAGTGGGTTTCTGCAAATGTATAATTTGTTCCGTGCCCCACGTATTAGCCTACTACCCATCCGAGCTAGACGCGTTCAAATTACGCTAAGGATATAAAGATGATGAAGGTAGATCCAAGGCGCTAATCTCGCAGTAGAATAGACTGCCGATTACGGGAACTTTGAGGTTCGAATCTTGGTCGCGTGTACTGAAGGTGGTTTTCCCTGAATGGTTTTCCAATCTCTCTCCACGCAAATGTGGGTAGACCTACACTTCCTCTAAATATAACTTCCTAATCCCTAAAGCCACAAACGTAATTAGTAGATAAGCTTATAGACCAAAACGGTAATAAGCGCACGCGGTGTTAAGACAGAATTAGGAAATGCACCCGCAATAGCGTGGAGGTAAGAGTGGGAAACCATTCAGAAGAAAAATATATCATGACACCCGGCGGGGATTATAACCCAAAGCCTCTTATCGTTAGAAAACCAGACCAAAGGCTGACATTCGGTCCGCGTGTCAGCACCGTGTGAGTTTTTTTTTTTTTTTTACATTTCATTTACGCGTCCACACGCCACCCGACGTCTGACCGCGTCACGTCAGTAACAAGTCCTGTGAACTCTCCCACCACTTTAACTAACACGACAATAAATAGACAGCTAATGGTCATATGAACAAACGGGAGTATTCCGTCTAACCACGCGACCTATCGTTGGATAACAGTGGCGCAGGCGACAAGAGACGTCAAGGTCACAGTGCAGACGCCTTACGTTCGACAGTAGTTCGTAAAAAGACGTAACTTGATATTAAACCTAGGGGAATGGGTAACGCTCTACGAAGTTTCGTCTTACTGTGAGTGAATGTTCAAGCACTCTTGTAATTATTGCGTACAACCCGAACGGGTAGTAAGACGCGGTGCTAATAATAATAATAATAATAATAATAATAATACTCTTGTAATTATTATCACTATGGTATTTGATGTGCACTTTTTGATAAATGACTTAAGATGGGGTGCTAGTGAGCCCGAATTTAGTGCGCTAATTTTACAGTTTTTACAGCATAAACATTTGTTGAACAAAATAAATCAAATTTTTCTTCTATAGAAACATATAGTTTAGTTTTCTGCACGTGCTAATCTCAACAGTTGTTAAACATCTGTCATGAGCATGGTGGCATTTGGTGACAAACTTTTTAAATTAAGAGAAAAGTGGTCATTAAATTCCAGGACACCCTTGTCAGATATTCAAGGAATCTTGAGATCAGCATGTGTAGAAAACTAAACTATATGTTTCTATAGAAGAAAAATTTGATTTATTTTGTTCAACAAATGTTTATGCTGTAAAAACTGCAAAATTAGCGCACTAAATTCGTGCTCACTAGCACCCCACCTTATTATATCAGCATGGTTAACTTAAATCCGAGAACAAACACAACATCCAGCCCCCCAGACGGTAATTATTTTTAGCACCGTGTCTTACTACCCGTTTGGTTTATACCCTTATGTACTAATCACGCTAATGGTTTTAGGGCTAAGGAAGGTTATATTTAGAGGAAATGTATTCGCATTTGCTAGTAAGAAAAGCGTAAAACAGTTTTTAAAAAGCCCAAGTACACCCAACCGGGATTCGAAACCTAATCTCCCTGTCTTCAGCAGGCCGGTCCAACACTAGATTAACGCCTTAGACCAGTTGGTCACTGAAGCGGGTCTAATTTCATAATTAAATGTCTTCACTTTTAGTTAAATTTGTGTGGTGGACTGTAACCTATGTTTATAAGGTCTCGATTCCACTTTTTTTTTTTCCTAATGAGGACTCCAGGTTGGAGCTGTAGGATCATTAATTACAAGTGACGCGTTATCTATGAGGCGAGACGGACACTTTACACCATTGTCGGCCGTCTATGACTACCGTACTTAGGTGAAGTGAATCGATACAAATAAATTAAATAAAAGCTATTTCTCGACCTTTCAATTATTCATTTAAAATAATATATGGAGAATAATGACAGTGACATTTCACGTCATGGTAGTTTGTAATACAGTCATGAGTAAAAAAGAATAGCCTTTTCTTAATTTGTATCCATACTTTTTTTTTTTACAAGCGTATAACTTTTAAAAATAATATTTTAAAAATAAGTGTCGGCTTAATCTAAGAAGTATAGACAAGGAAGATTTCTATTTTAGAGAAAGTGCACCCAAATTAACACGCAGAAGGGATGGGATGAACTACAATAATAAAATCTCAGAGCATCTGGACGAGATTTGAGCCTTAATCCACTCGCCTTATTGGGTGAGTGGTTAGGGGGGCTGACTATAAATCAAGGGGAGCCTGGTTCCATTCCAGGAGGCTTTATATCCAAGATTATTTATACAGTAGACCTTCGATAATTCGGAAGTCAAAAATCCGGATCGCCAAGAAAAAATAACTATTTATAAAACTAACCACCCACAGCGGTATCAATATCAGAGACATGGCCGACCAAAAAACGCAACAAAACCCTTGTTTAAAAAAATTGGAGATTTTTTTCACTGTTAGATTTTGCCTTATTAAATTCTTTCAGATTTTGTGATATTTAGCAACCAAAAACAACATTTAAGTTCGTTGTTTAAATAAAGTGAAAATGTTTTTACCTTAACAATGACCATCCCGTCTATGCTTATTACTATATTATTGGTATAGATACTGTGTTTTCTAAAATCCGGACAAATCGATAATCCGGACTGGACCAATCCCCAATTAGTCCGAATTATTGACGTTTTACTGTGAATGAGTTCTGTTTTGCTACCCAAATAAAAAATACTCTTGATTCCTGGAGCTTAAGTATTATTATTATTATTATTATTATTATTATTATCATCACCGCGTCTCTCTACCCGTTCGGGTTATACGCACTTACGCTAATGTGTAATGGTAGGGTGATTGTGAGATGAAATGGAGGACCTACAGTTTAACGTGGGATCCGAACCACGGTGGAGGCCTGGCATTCCTCACATTCACAGGTCGTTATTAATACACGTCTTGTAAGAGGTGAAGGAAGGGTTTGGCAATCAGATAAATCTGTGCCGGGACCGAGGATTGAACCCCGGACCTCCAGCACAGAAGTCCGACACCTTACCCTTAGACCACCAGGTCACCCTTTTGGAGCTTAAGGTAAGGTATTTGGCTACCCAGATAGTACTGTCCTTATTCCTGGAGCTAAATATAGGGTGTTTTGTTACCCAGATAGTACGGTCTTTATCCATGGAACTAAATATAGGGTGTTTTGTTACCCAGATAGTATGGTCTTTATCCATGGAACTAAATATATGGTGTTTTGTTACCCAGTTAGTACGGTCCTTATCCCTGGAGCTAAATATAGGGTGTTTTGTTACCCAGATAGTACGGTCTTTATTCCTGGAGGAGAAGGTCCTGTTTGTGTTCAGATGTTTTGTGCACTGTTTAGTAGCTAAGTAGTGTATTGATATTTAGAAAGTGCGCGTAAAACGAAACAATACACATGTGTTGCAGTCTAGCCGGGATGTTGTCCAGATTTCCATTCCAGGAAGCTCATTTCAACAATTACAGCCTTACGAGTGATTACGACAAACAAATTGCTCCTTTGGGTGAGTTACTCTCCTTCATATGCAGCTTACCTCCACACCACAACAACAAAAAAGTCAGAAAATCTCTCTATGGTTAGATATTTAGAATAATAGAAAGGGGATAGGTATAGAAACGTCACTCTAATGTTGGCAAGTAGAACCACATCGCTAGCGCTCGCAGCGTTAGTGCCACGAATTAAAAGATTAGAAGCGGGACGTTACACTTGGAACACAATACAACTGCTATTGCAGAATTTAATTAATCAATTCCTTTATCAAATTCAATCAAACGTAATTAAATCCATTAGTTTTATAAATAAACCACGTTATAAAATAGAAAATCTAGAAAATCTAGCTAAACTCCTTCTTTAAAATAAACGACAAATTGCTAACAAAACAGTAATGGCGAATTTCACATATACTTCACACTTCCTTTTTTTATGGACTTCACGTCCACGCAAGCACATCCCTCTGTGACGTCATTGCAAGCTGTTCCTAGCGATAGTGCCCCGAACTAGTTTACGGGATCAGCTAGTCCTATAAGAGTGGCCACCCCATGTTTAGAACTAAACGTGAAATGTACTATTTCTAATGTTAGTTTGTATACAACTTTTAAAACTGATCTTTTTTTATCTCAGTTTTTATCAGAACTAGTTTTTTTATTCTAAAATGTTTGTAAAAATAAATATTCCAGTTATAGTATAATCTAGGCTAGTTTTTTGTTGTTTTTTTGTTGTAAAATAGCACTGTTGATAAGGTGTGATATGAATCACTTCTGCGCGGAAATACAGGCACGCGTGGGGGGGAGGGGGGGAGGGGTATTATAAGGTAAGTTCAACAGGAGATTAGCTTTTGTGGGTGAGATAATACTAACCCTTATTTCACGAGAATACAGGATTAGAAGGGGGGGGAGGGATATTGTGGGTATTTAAGATAACTTAGGAAACTCCTCTGATCAACTAAATACAATATTAACTAATTATAAGTAGGATTAGTAAACTTGCTGGTAATATTAATAAATTTTGCATATTCATCTTATTAATAGTGTATATAGGTCTAGGAAACTTGCCTTATTAATTATATAAGAAGCCTTAGAAAACTTACCTTATTTTTATTTGTCTTAGCACCGTCTATTTCTACCCGCTTGGTTTGGCTTGACTTACTAGACCTAGGAAACTATTATTATTAATAATATAAGTAGGCTTAGGGAATGTTCCTGGTTGTAAATATGAGTATACTTAGAAAACATTACTATTAGCACCGCGTTTTACTGCCCGTTCGGGTTATACCCAACTAGGAAACTTGCCTTATTAATCATATAACTAGGCTTATAAAACGTTTCTATTAATTAACTAAGTAGGCTTATTAAACTTACATTTTCAAAGAACCTAAGTAGTATTAGGGAGTGAGTCTTATTAATAATGTGAGCAGGCTTAGGAAATTAACCTTATAAATAATATAAGTGGAACTAGTAAACTTGCTTTATTAATTATGTATCAGCCTAGTTAGTAAACTTTCCCGATAAAATGGTTAATATCATTTTCAGGTCGAGCCAACAAACCTTTAAGCGTGTTCCTGCGGATAATTGTTTTGGATATTCTGAACATCAAGGAGTTTGATTTCGTAAGTGGACTATTATTATTATTATTATTATTATTATTATTATTATTACTATGTGAATGCCTCGATATCATTATGTTAGATGCACTAATGGTCACGTGTTTTAGGGCGTCTGACTCATAATAGAATCGTTTGCCTGTGACAATGACGTTGAAGTATAAATCCCGGTTGGACACACTATTATGAGCCTGTGGTCTTAAACAACGTGACCACCGGTGCAGGTCTCACCAGTTTAAAGGCTAAGGATGAGGACTGTGAATTTTAAGGAAATGCACCAGCTTTCCTCTGAAAAGAGTATTGAGGAATAGAACCAGTGATGAGTATCAGTGCACCCGATCGTGATTCGAACCTCGTCTTGAGGCTCCAGTATCAGAGCTAAGCACGCCAGTCGAACACGCTGGCGTTGAACCAACCAGGTACCCAGGTAGGACCGGGCCCATGCTGCTCTCTCGGGTGTTTAGAAAGTGCACGTTCCCTACCCCCTAATTTGAAGTAAAACTACTACGACACCTTAGTTCAGTCGTCATCGTGTCTGCCTACTAAGGTTTCACGGTTCGATTACCAGCATGGTCGAAACATTTATCAACGTTTAAATTGAAGTTTACTCTTTCATATTGATAAATTAACTCCCGGGGTTATTAGTTGTTGTGTCTGTTCTATATTTAAGTTAGATTGTAAGTCGTATGCTGATATAATCAGTAGGCTCAGAAAGTGCACGTTAAATATAACTGCAGTCCCACCTCTACCCATAATGATTGGCACTATCAAATAAAAACTATCGAATAATTATATAATATTAGATTATCGACCTATTCGATAGTTAAATAATAATTCGAATCAAACGTATTCAAATTCATTCGCTTTGGTGCTGATCAATAGTCAACCTTATTGCTTTGAACGTTTTACTTGTTATATTTACACAGAGTACTAGTTTCCTTAAGGTTCACTTTTGAGGAGCAGTAACGTGCTCTTCCTTGCCTATCGATAATCGTCCTTACGAATTAGTACATATTTCTTGCTCTTCTTATATTAGTTGCTCTTAAGGTTATTCCCATAAATAAGGCCGGAAATAAACTTTAATGATCGAATATCCTCCATTTATTCTACATGAAATGTTATATGTGTTTCCAAATTGAACGATAAAGTTACTTTAGTGATCGAATCTTTGTAAACTTATGTGGCTACTTTTTAAAAGTAATTTTATTAGTCTAATCATGGTTTTCAAACATTTCAACCATAACGACAACACAACAATGCTTTTGTTTGATATCATTTTAGGCTCATAATACACAATTAATCATTTTGACCAGATTCAGTGGCCGTATGGTCTAAGATGTCACACTCGCAATATACTAAACTACCAGTGATGGGAAGATCGGAGTTTGATCCCTGTAGAATGTAGTTGAGGGTGGTTTTTCTTAAATGGTTTTCTACCATAACTCCACACAAATGCAGGTACACTTCCTCTAAATTCAATTTTTCTCACCCCTAACACATTTAAAGTAATTATTTCATATGCGTATAACCCGAACGTTTATTAAAACACGGTGCTAAAAAAAATATGCGTACAGTCAATTTATCTAAATTAATGGGTTTTAATTAGCTATCTGCATGCAACAAAGTTTGTAAATCCTAAAAATGTAATTAACCATAATAATTATAACTGAATGTATGCTCTTGAAATAAATATATTAATTATTTATATTTCTCACTTGATCTAAGGCTGCTCAGAAACTGACACTAGAGAATAAAAAATAACTTTACTTTACCACTAATACCGGCGGCCATTAATAGTTTTGTTTTATCAAAAGAGTCCACGAATAAAAAAGTTTAAGGAACCTGTGTTTAAAATAATTTGATAGTGTTCATCCCTTCAATCGATTCGCCACTGGAGTGGTGTTAAATGACACCCATCAGAAGATTCTTAATGCAAACACTTGTTGAAAATAGCTAATGTTAAGATGTGTGTAACTAACTATTTATTAATAATATTATATTAGCATTCAAAAGTGTTAATAAACATTTATAATCATACTTCTCTAAAGATTACTGTATAATTAGCTTTTTCTTAACTCATTGAAAGATAAAAATATATTAATAAAACTATTATGTTTTTTGTTTTGCGGTTGTGGCAACAAGAGATATCATAGTGCATTAAATAATAATTTAGAAATATTATATTCATACTTGTATCTCCTCATGACTGTCCAAGAAAATAAATAAATATGTTTTTACAACTTAGAAAGAGTCATACAAAATATTAGTTTCAAAATAAAAAAAAATTCATTTTGCAAACAAATATGCATTGATATTAACTAAAGACGTTTTTTTTGACGTCATCAACCACCCTCGGTTCATCTGTTTCACCATATTAATTTGATATGTGAAGAGAACGCAGCCTTTTAGAATATTTCGATCATAAAGCATTTTTAAATTAACTCCAGACGCTGCTTCCATTAAAAAGAAACAACCAATTGGTTGTTTTCAAAAGTTCTTGTGTAAATAATGTAAAAAAATTAATAGAAGAAAGTCATATTTTTAAAGTTGTTTTTGTGAAGGTTTAGGCTGCAAAAAATGACACCAACTCAACATATAGTTTGGCAAATGGATGCATGAGAGTATATATGGTAGTGTTTGCTGTCAATTAACACCTCTCCAGTCGCGAATAGACCTTACCACACCGCCATGACAGTTTTCTTGGTAAATCCCGCTCAGGAGGTGTCGCTGGACCTGATGGTGATACGTTATTGGACGGAGACCAGACTTGAAGTGAAGAGCGAGCTCCGGCCAGGAGTCACCTACCCGCTGTCTCCTGTCAACGCCGGGAAGTTCTGGGTGCCGGAGTTCTACGTGCATGGCATGATGCGTTTCTCCACCAAGCAGGGGAATATGGACCTTGTCTATCTCGTGCTGATGGCCGACCAAATCGTCGCGCACTTTGCCAGGTATTTACATGCACACATAGGAGCTTATTAGGTTATACAGGCAATACATACATACATACATACATACATACATACATACATACATACATACATACATACATACATACATACATACATACAATATATATATACACACATACATAATCCCGCCGTTCCCTCACGGGGTAGGCAAGAAACTGTACATTGCTCAACAAACAACAATCCGCACTTAATCCCTCCTTACTAACTTTCTCCACACTCCCTATCCTTGCATACTCCCTTCAATTCAACAACATCCATACATACTATTTTTTTCTGAAAACTCTTGATGTTTCTCTTTTTCACACATTCATCTACAACATTTAACCACGTCTTACATGGCCTACCCCTTCCCTTTGATCCACACACTCTACCTTCATATATTTGCTTGGTCACTTGATCCACACTCATCCTTTCAAAATGCCCATATCAACTTAAGCCGCTTTTTTCACATTGACCTATTGGATTCCCTTTTAAACCAGACTCCTTCAGCACCCATTCATTAGTGACTTTGTCCATATGAGTTTTTCTACATACATTTCTTAGATATTTCATTCCAACCGCATTCATCTTGCTCTTGTGGGTCTCCTGACAAACCTTCGCTTCACATTCATAAAACGATGTTGGTGTAAATAAACTTTTATATATTGCCATCTTTGCCTGTTTCGATACTACTTCATTTTTTGTAATAGTCCACATACATTCAATTATTCTCCGAGATGCATTCACCCATCTGTCAATTTCACCATCTATTCCTACATTGTTACATAACTATCTGCCCAGATACACAAAATCATTCACTTGTTCTAACATTTTATCATTTGTATTAAGCTGACAATCATTTCCTGATCCGTACTTATCAAAAATGATCACCTTAATTTTGGAGACATTTTACGAAAATACATTTTGCCTGCAACCACATTCAAACGATTTAATGCATTCCTCTAGTCACTTTCATTCTCAGCCATTAATACGGCATCATCTGCATATAGCAGCACTCTAACGTTCAATTTGTCCATTTGCACACTAAATACGTTATCACATGCATCCCTAATACACTTATCCATGAATACATTAAACAACCATGGAGACATAACGCAACCTTGTCTAACACCCTGTTCAATGCCAAACCATTCTCTCAAAGCTCCATCCACCCTAACGCACGCTTTACTTCCATCATACACCTCCATAATTGCATTTACTAACCATGCATCTACACAATACTTTTCAAGAACATTTCATGACATATTATTATTCACCCAATCATCCGATTTCTCCAGATAAACAAATGCACAATCAGCTTTCTTCCTTACTATAACTTATCTGGCATAGAAACCACATTGCACAGCTCAAATCTTGTCCACAGTTTTTTCATTACCATTACACAGTTATTTTAAAAAAAACATAATTATTCCATAATATTTTAACTGATTTTTTTACTACACTAACACAGCTATTAAAAAACCCATTTTACAATATGTTTAATTACTTTCACTTCCTTTACATATGTATTTAAAAAAATTACAAACTTGTTATGATATTTTCACTATCCTTACCCAAATATTATAAAGTTCACAAAATAATTACATGTAGTTCACTTGCACACTGATGTTGATCTACCTAAAAACACTTTGAAAAAATCTCTATTTTAATATCACAGAAAAAAATTTAATATGTATTTCTCTTATTAGTTAATATAATAACTGCATTTATTTTGTTGGTTTTGACGTGGATAACAGTTTTGTAATTTTTATTTGGAAAATTTTTAATGATATTTTTAAAAATATATTTTAGGGCTAACATGGACGTTAAATGCAAATTTGACTTCCAGTTGTTTCCGATGGACGTGCAGACTTGTGAGATCGATTTCACGTCCCGTGAGTATTTTTTTGGAAAATTTATTGGATATAATGTTTTTACTAATTATTTAATCATTTAGTTACAGTGATTTTTTTTAAATGTGGTCTGCCAGCTTAAATTAAATTTTTATACAGGTTACGGAAAAGGGAGCGCTCAAGTTGTCCCACCACGTTAAATACACCCTAGAATACCTAATTTTACAGGACACATTCATTTTTGGGCACATATGAGCACAAATAGAGACAAACAATTTAACAAATAAAATTGGCATTGTAGCAGGTCAACTTTAGCTACGTGAAGATTGGGAGTTTCAAATCCTGGTCATGTGTACTGAGGTTTTATTTTCCCTGAAAGTTTTCCACTCTCCCTAAACGCAAATGCGGATACACTTCCTATAAATCCAGCCTTTTTCATCTCTAACACATTAACGTAATTAATATATAGGCGTATAGCCCAAACTGATGATATTAAAATTCTAAGAAAATTAAACTCTTAGGTTTCTAGTGGAGAATTTTTTTTTATATTAACGGAAAAAAAATTGGCAAGAAAACTGCCCTTAACTCGCTTTCCCTACCACCCCAACTGCCTGGAACTTCTCTTACACACTATTAAATACTGTAGTCCTCCAACCACCCGGTATCCCAACAGCGTCCTGAAGAGCTTCAGCTCTACGGACTAGCACCCGACTTTATGTCAACTATCTTTCTGCCACTGTCTTGTTATTATTTGTTGGCAGCCCTCGTTAAAGATGCAGAGCAGACCTTGGATTGGCACCAGCGCGGCTTCAAGGCCAAGTTCTTGCGTGAGAAACCCGGAGAAGACATGATTCTACCCAACTTCCGGGCCAGCCTTGTGGTGTGCCCCAACAACTTCCCCAGCAGTCACGTGGCAGGTCAGGCCTGTATCATTGGGGTTGGATGGGCAGTCTGAGAGACAAACTTTGGTTTAGTAGTCAAGTTGGAATCAACTGGTATTCAGAAGAATTTTTTTTTCAAACAATCAGGGAAGGTTCATGTGTTGTGTGAAAGTCAGAGAAATTGTATTTGATATTTAAAGGGAAAGTCGTAAAATCATTTACCTCAGGGGAAATCCGGAAAATACAGATTTTAGCATGTCGGGGGAAAGTTAGGAAAATATATTGGTCAGATAAAAGACGGTAGATTTACTATTTTAGGGAAAAGTTAATAAAAAGGTTCTATATAAGGAGAAATAAGAGCAAATTAAGGGAATTTCATGTCAGGAGAGATTCATATATCGAGGTAAAGTACAAGTAAAAGAATTCGACTTATTCCGAAGAAAGCTGAAACAGTTTGCACAAACGCAGTTGTTTTAGTCAGAGAAATACGAGGAAAATACACATCCTCCAGGATAGGTAAATTCAAAGAATGTGTTGTATCATGGAGAAATAAAGTAGTCATTATATTGAAACAATGTAATATGTCTACTCACGTAAAATCGTTGAACAATCGTACCTAAAATGACATTTAATTTGTTTGAAAGTAATGTTGAGAACAAAAGTAGTATCAACCAAACAATAATATACGTTCCCATGCATTATTCATAAAACGTTTTTCTTAAAAAAAAAACTAAAAAAAACTATTCCTAATGCTAAAATTTCCTAAAAATCTATTTGGTTGATAGTAATTTGATAGTGACAAAAAAATTTCTAAAATACATGTTTCGGAAAATATTTTTCTTAATTCAAAATTCCTAATAAAATAGATGCTAAACTTATGGTTTCCTTTTGGGTGTGATTGATTTAAGAAGTAGAGTACACATTTGTTCACTGAGAACAGAAAAAGAAACGCTATTCAATGGTCATAATTTTATCTAATCATTTATGTTACAAATGAACGTTATGGCTTACGGTTCGAAGGTAGTCTAGGCTTCTATTCTCATCTCTGTGGTTTTCATATGGGTCGCCGTACGTAGTCTGGTTTGCACGTTCATCCGCCTTTTAGATCTCATTCTGACTGCTTTTCCCAATGAATTATTATTGTTATTATTATTAGCACCGGTTATACGCACTTACGCTAATGTGTAATGGTAGGGTGATTGTGAGTTGAAATGGAGGACCTACAGTTTAACGTGGGATCCGAACCACGGTGGAGGCCTGGCATTCGGCACATTCACAAGTTGTGATTAATACACGTCTTGTCAGAGGTGAATAAACGGTTTGGCAATCAGATAAATCTGTGCCAGCACCGAGGATTGAGCCCCGGACCCCAGCACAGAAGTCCGACACCTTACCCCTGGACCACCAGGTCACCTTTTTTTCCCCCAATGAAAACTCTGCCAGTGTGGTTTCAGTGTCTGCCTGTTCATTTTGGAGTTCACCCAGAGCTCTGTACAAATTTGGATGAGGTTTGCCCACTGGAAGTTGAACTTTGCTTTGTCGAGTAGTCTCATACTGGTTCCACTGTTCGGAAGGCTAGAACCTCTCTTCTTTGACCTCTTATAATCTTATTCTTCTCTCATACATTTTATCTTATTAATGAGTTCTTCAAGTTTTATTTTTCTGGAAGGTGAGTAATTATGCCAAAAGAAACATTATGTGGTTAGTTAGTGCATGAGGCATTTTTAGCCGATCTTGATATCCAATTCTAGCTCAGTAGCACCCTCGTCTTCTCTGTCAGAGGGATTTGAATGAAGAGACTCGTTTCCCTCTTTATTAGTGTAATATGACCTTGGATATGAATGTTCACTGCTTTCACGCTATACTCCTTGGTCTTCAACTTGCGACACTCCCAATATATCTTGCCTTTATATGTCCGTCCTCTGTATTATATATATATATATATATATATATATATATATAT
>CABFWB010001771.1:44950-56175 GCA_902151455.1 Timema bartmani
TATAGTAGCAGTATGGTAGCAGTATAGTAGCAGTATAGTAGCAGTATGGTAGCAGTATAGTAGCAGTATAGTAGCAGTATAGAAGCAGTATGGTAGCAGTATAGTAGCAGTATGGTAGCAGTATGGTAGCAGTATAGTAGCAGTATAGCAACAGTATAGCAGCAGTATAGTAGCAGTATAGTAGCAGTATAGTAGCAGTATAGTAGCAGTATGGTAGCAGTATAGTAGCAGTATGGTAGCAGTATAGTAGCAGTATAGCAGCAGTATAGTAGCAGTATGGTAACAGTATAGTAGCAGTATAGTAGCAGTATAGCAGCAGTATAGTAGCAGTATGGTAGCAGTATAGTAGCAGTATGTTAGCAGTATGGTAGCAGTATAGTAGCAGTATGGTAACAGTATAGTAGCAGTATAGTAGCAGTATAGTAGCAGTATGGTAGCAGTATAGTAGCAGTATAGTAGCAGTATAGTAGCAGTATGGTAACAGTATAGTAGCAGTATAGTAGCAGTATGGTAGCAGTATAGTAGCAGTATAGTAGCAGTATGGTAGCAGTATAGCGGTAGTATAGTAGCAGTATAGTGGCAGTATGGTAAGCAGTATGGTAGCAGTATAGTAGCAGTATAGTAGCAGTATAGTAGCAGTATGTTAGCAGTATAGTAGCAGTATAATAGCAGTATAGCAGAAGTATAATATCGTATTACCACGACGGTCCCACACACTGAGATCGTAGATACGACGTTTGCCCCAAGAGCTTGTTTCCCCCACCACACCCTACAATTCTCTTTCGCCACCTGAGAGCAGCGCAGTTAAAAGAAGTGAGTGTATTGTTGCTGTTCTGTTAATTACAATGAGTGATACCTTGTCTTCTTCCTCTGATGAGGACATTGTGGTAGCGGCAGTGTTGCTGGAGCCAGAGAAAAAGAAGTGGTTACATGACATCAATAAGAAAATAAAAGTGTTTGGAGAGGGTTTTTTTACATTGTTTGAGGATTTGATCCACAGTTTTTCGTATACTTTAGAATGAGTTATGCTAAGTTCTGTGAGCTTTTAGAAATTGTTGAGCCCCATATCACAAAAAGAGATACAAACTACAGGGAAGCTATCACTGCCAGAGAGAGAGTTGGCTGTTACTTTGAGGTAAGCATCAAACTCAACATAGTCTTACGTTTTAATTAACTTAACTGTTTAAATAATCAATTAATTAAAATAGGTATTGATGTCAACACAGCTAGTTTTATACATAGTAAAAATAACAACAATTCACAAAATTTGTGGCAGTAAAGTTTTTATTCAAACAACAATATTCAAGGTAACAATACCGTTTCTTATACAAGGGCAAGAGTGAAAAAAAAATTATTTTTTAGTAATTCTCTTTACCAAGCTGAGAAATCAAGAACAAGTAGTATTATTTAAAAAAATCATAATTAATTTTCACCAACATGATGAGGTGGAGTTAGTGGTTGGCGCATTTGCTGTTGAGGACGATCATGAGAGGGAAGCATAGATGGCTAAAGGTTGAATGCAGTGGGAGGTGGTTGCTGTTGAGGACGATCATGAGAGGGAAGCATAGGAGGATGAAGGTTGAATGCAGTGGGAGGTGGTTGCTGTTGAGGACGATCATGAGAGGGAAGCATAGGAGGATGAAGGTTGAAAGCAGTGGGAGGTGGTTGCTGTTGAGGACGATCATGAAATGGAAGCATAGGAGGATGAAGGTTGAATGCAGTGATATCGGTGCCCAACCACAGCCTACGGAGAACAGTCGCAGTGCGTTGTTTAGAAGTTTTTGTTTTTATTTTAGCACCGCGTCTGGCTAACCGTTCGGGTTATACGCTTATATAATAATTACGCTCATGATTATATAAAGGAAGTGTACCCACATTTTCGTGGAGGGATAGTGGGGGGAAAACATTTAAGAAAAACCACACTCAGTACACCCAAACGAGATTCGAACCTTTATCTCCCCTTCATCGGCAGTCAAGTTTAATGCGAGAGTGACGCCTTAGACCATATGGCCATCGAAGCGGGTCTTTTGAACCGTTGTGTATACATGTGGTGAACTCTACCGTCCCCCGCAAATAAATCTTTGCACGATATCCAAAAAATGTATGTAAGCTTTTACTTGCACGACAGTTAGACTGGCATGGCAATTGGCGCAAACTAAACAGAGGCCAACATTGTATATGGCCGAGCCTTAAGACTCCAATAAGGCTGGCTTTAGTGATTAACGAATGATCCACTACTATTAATGAATGTTAAGTGCATAACTTAAGTGCACAGTGCTGCTAATATTATATAAATGAGTTTGCGTCTTTGTGTTTATCTTTCACGCAAAAAGCACTACACCGCTTGTGATTAAATTTCGCATGGACATAACTCGGGCGTCCAGTTAACATATCATAAGCTAGTTAAAATTTACGTCCACCTTTTTTTTTCTTTTCAAGATGATGGTTACAAAACTCTACTTTTTGGTCTTTTCCCTCAGATACTGCAAGTAGGCTTAGTGGAATTAGACAAACTCCCAGGTGACCAAGTAACAAGGGCAACTTTGAGAGTAATGGGGGGTATGGGGTCATGGAATACCCCCCAGTTAATAGGGGGACCATGGGATTCTTCTTTGAGAAAATTGCAAAGTTTGAGATGATGTTTTGACCTTTCATTGAGTTTTTAGGAAACTGTATTTTTAAAGCTATTTGTTATTGATGGATTTTTCCAGCTTCAAGTGTTATTTGTTTTGACATTCGTCAACATTGCGTGTGGGAATACTACCAAGTTTAGGCTCGTAAAAACTCCGGGCTTTATCAAGTGATCAACTTAAAACATACCCTAGACTACTAGTGATTAGTAGGCTAGTAGTAGTAAGTCCGGTCCACACGCAAGGTTTTGTACAATGTTTTACCTGCGCAGTTGCAGGCAAGGCGTTGCGTGTGGATAGGAAAACTATGCAACTATGTGAACTGCGTGAAGATTGTACGCCGAGACTAAAAACTGAAACCGACAACCTATTTATCCGTGACCTGCACAGACTTGTCGGTGAGTGTAGACACTCCCCATGCTCTTGTCTACACATGTTGCTCAGTTTTCCTTCTATACCGGTGAAGAAACAATAAGAGTGGAGTTCAAAAATTTGGTTTTCTTATTTCACTGATTTTTTTTTAAATCTATAAACGATGACTGATCTTCATCAATATTCACATGGATTAATTACGGACACCCCTGAACTTATATATTTTCAGTAGCCAAAGTCTGGACCATCTTGAACGTCGCGTGCACTTAAGACGTTTGATTTTCATTCGTTTCACAAAACAAATGGCAAAAGTTTACCATAGTAACACTTTCTTGATGATGGATTCTGTGGAACTGAAAGGTAAAAACTGTGCTGAAATTGGACTGGAAAGACACCCCTGAACTGCGTTTTTCTTTACCCAGTTTTGCCGACGCAGTCATAACTGAGTATTAAGACGTTGCGTGTGTATCGAGCTTAAAAGTAGCCAACTTGATTAACTAAGCTTTCTATACCATCTACTGCAGAAGGTTTCTCCATTCAGTGTTTGATGAGCTATGAAGTTGGGAACTTTTGAAAAGTAGGGATCAACAGTTGGGGAAATTAAAATTTGTCTGTACAAGTATGCGGTGAATAAATTTCATAATTGAAAATACTGTGGTACATAGTAATTCTACAGGGTGTTCCCGGGTTAACTAGCTAAACTTTGGGAAGGGGTAGTGAATCAAAGAACTAACTCAAAATGGCTTTTGGAGATATGCTCGTTTTCGTTTTCTTTTCGCGCAAATAGCAAAAGACTAAATAAAAACCAAAATTGGTGGGTATTGAATAAAATATTTTATTTATTTTGTTCAAATTGATGGCCTCCAGCCCGGAGGAAAGCAGTGCACCTATCGGCTGACCGATATTGTGCGACTGTTGTTTCTTCGCGCGCTTGCGTTATAATTTGTCGGAATGATTGAAGGTCATTAACAGGCACTTCATACATTTTTTTCTTGAGAGCCCCACATATAAAAAACATTCTAATGACGTTAAATCAGGTGAACACAGAGGCAAAGCTACAGGTTCAGTACGACCGATCCATCTTACAAGAAAATTAATATTCGTGTAAACCATTGCAGAAAAACATGTTTTTACTTAGTTTTTTTACTGTTTGCGCGAAAACAAATCTAAAACCAGCAAATTTCCAAAATACATTTTGAGTTAGTTTTTGATCCCCTACCACTTCCCAGAATTTAGCCGTTCAACCCGGGAACATCCTGTAGAATTACCCAACTCAAGATCTCGACCCTCCACAAAATTCCCAACTTTCAAGCCCCCTCCACAACACCCCAGCGCGATGTCCCCGTCACAACAACGGTGTCATAGACATTGTCTTTGTTTGGCTTCGTGGCGGGTTTATACACCTTGGTAACCAGATACCCCCTCCACAGGTGTTTTCCCGGGCTTTTTCGATCGCCATCCAGTACACAGGTCAGTGTGTATGTGTGTAGGTGCTCTGATGAATTATCTTTCCATGCACCCTTCGTAGTATAGGTGTCGTGACACGAGACTAGGATCAAGTGGTTCAATGTCAACAAACACACTGTCGGCCAGTCAGCCTCGCGCTTCGCATCATACCACCCGTCCCATGGACATACCGAGAGAGTTACGCTAAACGGCGGCTAAGGTCATTCGACAGTTACAATTTTAACAAGTTATAAAATTAGTTATTCACTGATTTCCAATCATTACAGTTCGCGAGTTATGAGGGGGTCAGACTTGCTATTTTATGCATTTAATGTACCATTGTCAAGGTAAAGTACCGGTACATAATGTATGGGGCTGAAATTTATTATAACTAGACATTGATATGAGATGTACAAAAGGAAGTATTTATAATACGTCCAAGAAAAATAATTTTTAATGTGTAATCAGTTTAAAAGTGGTAGAAATATATAATTTTTTAATCATATATGAATATTTATATATTTTTTACCGCAATAATTTTATTTTACCTCATTTTGTAGCACACTATGTCGCCATTTAGAGTTAATTTGTTTTGTTTTTAAGTCAACTAGACTCATCTTTATTAATGTGTCCGCATTGCTCAGTTGCAAATATATATATTTCATGAAATGTCTTGTTTTGACTGTACTGATTGTAGATATAGCACTGACTAGCAGAACATAATATGCCAGGCCGAGACAAAGGGTCAAATAATTCTAACTAATGACACACCCGGGTAAAGCTGACATCGGCTTCCTTACCTGGTCTGTGTTGCTGGAATGGACTGAGACATTGCTACTTGCTATCTTTTACAAGATAAACTTATTTCCCAGCGAAGATGTTATAGATTCAAAATATATTAGTAATTACTATTGTCAAATGACCTTAAGGATGAGGAATGTTGATTTCAAAGAAAGTTTATCCATTTTTCAGAGGATTTTGTGTGTGTGTATATGTGTGTATGTGTATGTGTATATGTGTGTGTGTATGTATGTATGTATGTATGTATGTATGTATGTATGTATGTATGTACGTATGTACGTATGTATAAAATAACACTATTAATATAGTAAAATATTATCAATGTTGACCTCAATTAAATATGTTGATATTTTATAAAAAGATCTTTCTATGAACATTATATAAAACAAACACAGATGTTAAATGTAAGGACATGAAAACAATAAGCAACATCATTATATTAATTAATGTAATTATTTATTATGGTTGCGTAAATTTTGGTATAAATTATTATATAGTTTACAAATTAATGTTTCTCAAATAACTGTTAAAATAAATTACGCTGTGATATGTCTCATAAAGCAATATAATGACAAAATAATAACATAAACACATTAATATACAATGTATTTAATACAATTGAAATAATGTTTGTCTACCGGTTGTGATGAGGGGTGGCCCAACGAATTGGATGAAAAAACAAATACGCTGGGAAATAGCTCGGTAAACAATTGAGTTTATTTTCAATATTTAAATTTTGAAACCCATTTTTACAAAATCAGAAATCATCTTCTCTGAAAATAGCCAAAGACAATATATTCGACACCTTGGTTCAGTTGGTAGCGTGGCTGCCTACTGAGTTAAGGGTCCCGGGTTCAATTCCTGGTATGATTGAAAAAACCCTCATTAGTGAAATAGAGGTTTTGCCTTTCACAGTGATGAATTAATAGCCGGAGGACCGCATGATGTGTCAGCTTTATATCTAGGTTAGTAAATAAGTACTCGTATACTCCGTCGGTTCAGTAAGTGCACGTTAAATGTTTCAAATAAAAATAAATAGTAATAGAGGTTTCTAGAAGCAGGTATGTAGAGATAAGCAGTTTACTTGAACAGAGGATGACCTGGCGGTCTAGGGGTAAAGAGTTGGACTTCTGTGTTGGGAGTCCGGGGCTCAATCCTCGGTCCCGGCACAGATTTATCTGATTACCAAACCCTTCCTTCACCTCTGACAAGACGTGTATTAATCACAACTTGTGAATGTGAGGAATGCCAGGCCTCCACCGTGGTTCGGATTCCACGTAAAACTGTAGGTTTTCCATTTCATCTCACAGTCACCCTCCCATTACACATTAGCGTAAGTGCGTATAACCCGAACGGATAGTAAGACGCGGTTCTAATAATAATAATAATAATAATAATTTGAACAGAGTGTACACGACACATATAACCTTGGGTTTGAGAGAGCAAACAGGTGTTTTTCATTGATTCGCGGGCAGGCCTAGTTGATTTTTTCCAAGCACCGCGTTTTACTTCTCGTTCGGTTTATACGCGTATGTAGGCTACTAGCTCGCTTTGCTCGTTGGGGGCGGACGGTGAGTTTTATTTGCAAGTGGATGTAAACTAATATAATTCCAATGTTGTTTTGAACGTAACAACTTAAAGTTACCTGTATTGTATTTTTCACACATTATTTTAGTTTATCCATACTTATAGGGCAGCTAGAATCATCAAATTTGGCACGATTATAGCAATTGGATGTGCCAATATGTCTACCAAATTTTATGATTATAGTTGTCCCATAAGTGTGTCAGAAAATTTAAAAAATGCGTGGAAAATGTGCAAAATTTACCTAAAATCAAAAAAATCTAGCTCTATCTAAGGTATAACCGATGGAGATACGACAAAAAGTAATAGGACCAAACTTGTGGATCTCGCCAAATCCGTAGCTGCTGGTGCAATCCGTTTTTTGATAGGTCTTGCCGTTTAGCCACAAGAAACCTCCAAAGAAAGGTCCGCGCCGACTTTTTTTAAATTTTTTGGAATTTCACCATCGGTTACAGGCTAGAAGCTATAAGTTTGCCAAATTTCAAGTTTCTAGCTCATCTGGAAGTGGGTAAACATTAATGTCAGTGAGTGAGTGAGTCAGCCATGTGGCTTTATAATAGTATAATTACTCTAGTGGTTTTAGAGACCAGGAAGGTTATATTTAAAGATTGCACCCGCATTTTCTTGCAGGGAGAGTGGTAAACTATTTTGAAACACCCCTCTTAGTACATCCGACTGAGATTTGAACCTCGATCTCTCCATCATAGGCAGTCTAGTCTACTGCGAGAGTAGCGCGTTAGATCATGCGGCCACCTAATTGGGTGAGCTAATGTTATTACGATTAAATGTCAATGCACTCTCTCGACAGGTATTTTGTGTGTGTTAAACACGTCTTACTACCCATCCAGTCTGTCAGCATATTTATGCTAACAGAAATGTGATGAAAAAGTTAGAATGTATATGAAATGTAGCCGTATTTGCGTGGAGGGATATTAGAAAACCGTTTCGGGGAAGAAAACCTCAGTTCACTCTGCCAGGATTTGAACCCGGACCTTGGAACCATCAGAAATTCAGCCTAGACGAGCGTTACGTTTAAGATTCGTGTGAAGCTCTTGTTACTCGGATTTGGTTGGATGTTTAGTGATATCCGTGTTTGCTCTGTGGTCCAGTGGTCAGATTTCCTGGCCACAGTTCCATAAGTTCCTGGTTCGATCCTCGGCGCTTCTAGTTATTTTTTCTGTGAGGCAGTGGGTCTAGAACGAGGTCAACTCAGCCTCGTGAGGACAAATTAGGAGCTACTTGAATAAATAAGTCGAGGCTTCGGTCTAGAAAACTGAGATTAACGGCTGGAGGGTTCGCTGTGCTGACCACATGACATCCTCTATCCGCAAATGTTGGAACTATCTTCACCAACATGTGGCACCCACTCGGTCGGTATGGCTCGCTTGCTGGATGACGTCATGTAGTTGGTGTTCGATAGTCTTCTGATGCTATAATTTATTTGTTTAAAATGAGTGTAGACAAAAATAATATTACCTGCATATGTGGCTGTGTGGTTTAAAGCGTTACTCTCGCGATAGACTAGACTGCCGATGACGGGGAGGTCAAGGTTCGAATTTCAGTCAGGTGTACTGAGGGTTTTCCAAAATTGTTTTACACTCTCTTTCCACGTAAATGCGGGTACACTTCATCTAAATATAACCTTCCTAACCCCTAGAAACCATTCGCGTGATTAGTACATAACCGTATAACCCGAATGGGCAGTAAGACGTGGTGCTAAATAAAATATATATATATTATTTTTATCATAAGATATTATTAAACTAGAGAAGAAGATAATTTTCGTGCAAACCAGTTGAAGCTTGTGTGTTTGGTTGCAAAGGTGATAGCAAATTAGTAATAAATGAAAGCTTAAAAAAATTTAAATCAACTTAAAAAAAGCCCTCCAATAATTATAACAATACTGAAAAAGCTTATCTTTTCCACTATCGTCAAAGGGAAACAAAGAGAAGTCTATAAACTATGATTTAACTGACAAAATATTCGGTGATTATAGATAACATTTTAATTATGAATCTTCCGATAAGACAGTTTTTGATTGATGTGAAGTGGATAGCAGCCGTTGTTTATCCCCTCAAAGTTAAATGCTTTCATTTCATTATGCTCTTCACATTTTTTTTTCACCACGGGTTTTAGGTAATTATTACTCCTACTTGGCTTTACCTTGGCTTCTAGGTAATCTAATGCTAGGTGGGTCTTACCTAGGCTTCTCGGTAATCCCTGATGCTAGGTGGGTTTTTACCTAGGCTACTAAGTAATTATAGCTGTCAGGAGGATTTGTCCTAGGTTTCTAGGTTTGTAGTAGGTTTTGTGTCAGACACTGCCCTTCTACCAGTAACTTTCACTGTCTTGATGATTTGTTTATCCAGGTAATGAATGCTCTACAAAGTGATGCTCTGAGGCAAATTAATAAGAACCCGTGACCTTTCTGATGGGTGGCAGCCATGGAGCTACGGCTGTCTACTTCTTCATGTAGGTGTTTTAGAACTTCGCGGATAAAATAAATATAGTAGGCCTACTTTTTTTTTTAGCACCGCGTCTTACTACCCGTTCGAATTATACGCTTATGTACTAACTACATTAATAGTTTTAGGGAAGAGAAAGGCTATATTTATAGGAATTGTACCCGTATTTGTGTGGAAGGAGAGTGGAAAACAATTTTATAAAATATAGGTCCGACTGAAATTTGAACCTCGATCTCCCCGTCATTGGCAGTCTAGTCTACTGCCAGAGTAGCGCCTTATACCATACGGCCACCGAAGTGGGTATTACATTAATAATGGCCTATACACACGGGTGATGTTTACGTACTTAATTCATTAGAGAAACTTGCACTAAAACCATGATGGCAGCTATCATGAAACCCGCTTCAGTGCCCAAATGCTCCAAGAAGGCGTCACCCTTGTGCACAGACAAGTAAGAAACAGACTCTCAACCTTACGGGGGTTTCGCTGCGCTCCTTTTGCCAGCTTAAGTCTTTCAACACTGAGCTTCGCTAGTGTCGCTGCTGGGTGATGATAGGACTAACCGCAGTGACCCTAGCGGTGAAGGACTTAAGCTGCCAAAAGGAGCGCAACCATTTTAACCTGGAGGTTGAGTGTCTGGGTATATTATTTGTCTGTGCCCTCGTGTTAGACCGGCCTGCTGATGACGGTGAGATTGGAGTTCCAATCCCGGTTATGTCTACTGAGTATGAATTTTCCTTAATATTTTCCTACTTTCCTTCCATGCAAATGCGGGTAAATCATCTTTAAAATACCTCTTTCCTTACTCACACCCCATTAAAGTAATTATCATGTGTGCGTATAAAATGAACAAGTAGTAAGATGCAGATAAGTAGTATTTACATTTTGAACATAACTCATTTTTTACCAAATGCTATAATTCTTAAAGAGTGCTTCTCTCACTTCGTATTGATTTCAAGTTTGTTTGTTTGTTTGTTTGTTTGATTTAGAGGTTTTCTGATGGTCAGACCACTCACCATTCAAGGTCATTTTGAAGATTTTAAATTACCACCTGATTATAATAAGCGCGATCTACCCGCAGAGCACAAAGGTAACAATACTCTTACTGTCGTTCACTAAAAGAGACAGTTTTTTTTTGTATTTTCTGTTATTAAAAAGGGTAAGGCTCGAATCACAGCCGGGAGTGATGAGGTGTTTTTTTCTTCCCAAAACAATCTCCCACTCTCTCCACGGGAATGCGTTTACATTTCTTCTAAATTCTACCTTACTCATCCTAATCCCTTTGATGTAAATAAACTTGGGTAGTCCGGACGGGTAATAGGACGTGGTGAATACATAACATTTATTTTTTACTTATAGCAAAAAACCATGTACAGAGTATATACAGAGTGTTCCGATTTACGTGTTAAGTAACTGGGCTGTGGATGGCAGGACTCAAAACTACACAAAAAAAGTCCTTATGAACATATGTTCTATGTTCGATGGTTCCCGAGATAAGACCGTCCAAGCTTCTGCTGGAATTGTTAATAGCCCTACTTGATACACCCCTCCCTGTTGCACCTCTTGTATGTGATGTGTCACTGCTGGTACACGGGCAGAGGCTTTAGCTACACGAACAAGGGTGTATCAAGTAGAGCTATTAATATTTCCAGCAGAACCTTAGAAGGCTTTTCGAGAACCATCGAACTTAGGACATATGTTTATGTGGACTTTTTGTGTGGTTTTGAGATCTGCCATCCACACCCCAGTTACTTCCCACATACATCACTACACCCTGTATATACATATAGGCCTGTATATTTGTAATTTTATACATATATATAAATTATATAAAAGTTGGAAAATCTATGAAAATATGGTTAACTTTTGTTAACATTTATATATATATATATATATATATATATATATATATATATATATATATATA
>CABFWB010001771.1:56234-108571 GCA_902151455.1 Timema bartmani
ATATATATATATATATATATATATATATTAGTATAAAACAATAAATGCATCATCTTTTAAAATTAGATAATATTTAAATGATCGGGGTAAGTCAAGTAAGTGATCATTGATTGTGGACGAGCTGACAGACGTATGGACTAATAAATGAGGTGACCTCCGACTCTATGACACAACACTTACTAAAACGTTTTGATCTCTAATAATGTTGAATATTTCAGGTCATTTCACTAGCCCACTAGAGGTCAGCCTGAAAGTACTCATCGCTGGAATCACTCATGTAGACGAGTTTGAAAATGTAAGTAGTGTCGGTAGTTATATGAGTCAAGTGTCATGTCGTGTCGTGTCGTGTCGTGTCGTGTCGTGTCGTGTCAGTCGAGTTAAACCTCACGCTGGATGTATCGGCAGGATTTTCCGGGCCCCTGATAACAAAGTTATAAGGATTTATGTCAGGACAGTAAACAATAAACTAAAACACACTTCGGTAGCCGCATGGTCTGAGACGCTACTCTCGCAATAGACTAGACTGCTGAAGACGGGGAGATCAAAGTTCAAATCGGGTGCACTGAGGGTGGTTTTCCAAATTGTATATGCAAATTCGGGTACACTCCCTCTAAATATAGCCTTCCTAATGCCTGAAACCATTAGCGTAAACAGTGCATAAAAGTATAACCGTAACGGGTAGTAAGACGCGGTGCTAAAAACAACAACTAAACAAATTTTCCCCCTGTTGAGCTATAGTTCTCAACTACAGGATTCATCAAATCTTCAGGCAAAAGATTGCAGAGGCTCTAAGAGGTAGCGAGCTAAGTGTTTCTACATAATGAACTGAGTCAGCTACGAGGCAAATGGCGGTGCTAATAAATTCCAAAGCCGGCTCTGTGTGCACCTGGGTGGTAGGCAACTCATCATCCTTCAGCATACAATCATTGGAGTGTGTTGTAAACTATGAGTAGTAACAAGCATTGAATTTCCTGACAACAGGTAAACCTATGAGTCTTTCAAAGACCTGGTTGTTGGTCCTGACGAGGGAAGATATTGAGATCGCAGCGGCGAGGATGCCTGTTATGGTTTGTGTGCTGTGCCGCTTGTGTTGCCTACTCCCCAGGTGCATACAGCGTCAACTTTGGCATCGCCGACCCCATTTTCATCACGTAGAAATGCTTGTATTATCATCCACTACAACCTTTATACTATTTTACCTGAAGATATGAATAACCCTGTATGGACAGAAATAAGTAAAAGTCCAGCCCGTTTATTTAAATAATCTGTAAACCCCATCATAAAAGTCAGAGCTCATAGCGTAATCTAAAATTTAACTTAAAAGTAAGTAAAATGAGGGTGAGTCAGAGAAAATGCCCTAAAATGTCAGTATGTGAAACAACTTTTTTTGAAACGCCATAATCAACGTATCCGTTCGGAATTTAACTATAGCCTCAATCGTTTCATCATACTACATGCTAGAATTACCTCTAGACTAGTACCAATCACGGACCATGCTGCTTGCAGGAAGTGAACATGGACCTGTTCATCACTAGGTCATGGCAGGAAGAGAGACTAATACTGAACAAGAGGCTGGAGTCCAATCACAAGTACCTCCTGGACCACAACGACGCAAGAAAGTTCTGGATCCCTGATATCTACATCACCGGCATGAGATACATGTCCACCAAGAGAGGTCTCCTAGACCTCTCCTACTTCATGATAAGAGGCGACAAGAGCATCTACCATGTGTTGAGGTATTGTGTTTCCAGAGTAGTCTGATTCAATTAATACCTCCTGCAGGTTCCTGAAGCCCTGTTATCTACATCACCAAAAGAGGGCTTCTTGACCTCTCATATTATTTATTTCATTATTAGACGCGACAAGAGTATCTACCAAGTGTTGAAGTATTGTGTTTCCAGAGTAGTCTGATTCAATTAATACCTCCTGCAGGTTCCTGAAGCCCTGTCATCTACATCACCAAAAGAGGGCTTCTTGACCTATCATATTATTTATTTCATTATTAGACGCGACAAAAGCATCTACCAAGTGTTGAAGTATTGTGTTTCCAGAGTAGTCTGATATCAATTAATACCTCTTGCAGGTTCCTGAAGCCCTGTCATCTACATCACCAAAAGAAGGCTTCTTGACCTCTCATATTATTTATTTCATTATCAGACGCGACAAGAGTATCTACCAAGTGTTGAAGTATTGTGTTTTCAGAACAGTCTGACATAACACCTCTCGCTAATTCATGTAAACCTGATATCTACGAGTATATCACAATCATCATCATGAACTGTTTCCAGCTTGTGGCCGGGTCCGTTTAGTAAAATGCCTCCATCTGCCTCTGTCCTTCCACAATTCTTCCTCCTGCACTCCTCCTCTCACTTGCACAATTGCAGCTGTATGTTCCTCCCATCTCTTCCTTGGTCTCCCTTACGGTCTCTTTCCTACATACTTCATATCCATTAATCTTCTTGGAATCCTCTCCCCTTCCATATATATCACGAACATGAAGGAATTTTTACTAAAAGATCAGAATTGACAGGATCGTATTCCGAAAGGTATTATTGTCATTGTTTAGATATGACATCATGCTCTGGAGTATAACCTTTTGAAATAATAACCTCGGTATTAAACATTTACTAAGATTATTTGTAAAATAGCTTTGATATATACTTAACGTTTAAATAAGCGTAATAATATAGGCTGTTACAGTAATTTAAAATATTTATAAGAAATTACACGGCTGTAAAATATTATAGTTTGAATTCCTTCATCTTTGACAGCCATTAATGTTTTATATACATATTGACATCCGATATATAGAGTGCGGCAGAAATATATGACGGTTTTGCAAGTGTATTTTCGATAGTAACATTTAGTTATTCCAAAGTGCATGGCGTCAAATACGGTGATCAGACCCGACCGTGAATTCTGATCGCTATGTTTTGATGTTAAGAAACTTCCTCAGACCTCAAATGCGAATAATGCAACTGAACAATGCCCAAGTGAGGTTCCAGCAGGACGGGGCAACCCCCCACAAATCAGTGCTTCGAGACATGTTCCCACAACGCCTAATTTCACTTCGTGGAGATATCCCATGGCCAGCGCGGTCACCCGATCTTTTGGCGTGTGACTACTTTTTGTGGGGTTATCTGAAGTCTAAAGTTTTCATTGATAAACCAGGCACTTTGGAAGAACTCAAGGTTTCTATCGAACGTGAAATTAGGGCAATACTGATAAACATACTTTGTGATGTCATGACTAACTTCAGAGCAAGACTTCAGCAATGTGTGAATGAAAATGGAGGACATTTGAAAGATGTTATTCTCCATACCTAACTTGTGTTCTAAAAATGGTTTCATGGTGTCAATAACAATGGAAAAATATGCTTAATTTAATGAAAAAAGTAAACAATTTTTGTTCGAAAATACACACGTTATTACACTTGCAAAACCGTCATATATTTCTGCCGCACCTGTACATGCTAATAAAACCGTAATACCTCCAAAATGTTGGCGTAAAAATGAAGTGCCTTACGAATACTCTCCTATTGAACAATCAACGTTATCATAGCAGGTTATTTATTATTTATTGCAAAAAAAAAAAACACGGTAGGAAAACAAGTTACTATAACTACTCTCATTTATTCAGCCTTCCAGTCAAGTGATCCTATGACGTCACTTCTGATAGTCTGTATCAATACAGATAAAATAATACTAGTAATATAGTAAAATGTTATCAATGTTGATTAAAATATATTGTATTTTATAAACGTTACTTCATACCAGGTTCTTACTGTACATCAGTGGTAAGGCGACCCTGGTTTTATATTGAGGGAGAAAAAAACTTTCGGGTAATTTTAACTCAAGTAATTATGTCATCCCTCCCTTTATGGGTGAACTGACATAGCTAATACAGAAACATTTTAATAGCGTTTCAAGTTATACTTTTAGCAATTTTATAGTTTGTATGATATGCAAACAAAATTATTCCTTTAATTTAAATTAGTTGTAAATTAACACTTGGACACGGTAATCGAACCCGGTCCAGGTGTCATTTTTCAACTAAAATAATATCGCGCATCTGGGCTACATCACTCGTAGCCCAGTTTGTGGAAAGATTAACCAGTACTAATGTACCGTTGGCCAGGAGACGCCCGGATGTACTAATCGTACATCCTTTCCGTGGAGGCTCTTTCCATGTCCCGATGAGATGAGGTGATGGTGATAGTGAGTATGAAGGTGTGGAACCAGTGGGAACACTTAAACCTAACTTAAGCCTAACTAAACAAACCCTGGTGACCATTAGGGGTAATTTACCTTTCCAAGGTACCAGCCGGGAATCGAACCCCCTAGGCTCGTAGCCAAGTGTACTGACCACTACATCACGGGGCCGGTTATTTCTCAACTAATTAAAATTAATTGAATTGTGGTCTTCTCCATATGGGCATTCCCGTACTAGTTATGATGGTCGACACCTTGTGGGTTGATATTAGTTAAAATCTTCCTACTTTACACATTTTGAATGCAAATCAAAGCTCATCATCTCGTTTCAGGGTAAATTTGGTCATAAAATGCCATTTCCACTTGGAGAAGTACCCCATGGACCGCCAGCAGTGTAAACTCGATTTCATGTCTGGTGAGTACGACTAAGGAGAATTTTAGTTGCTTTTTTATTTATTTTTTTATTAGGGTAGTATCCATCGGCTTCGATGGTCCCTGGGTAAAGTGATCACCTCAAGAATCGATGTTCGCGGGCACAAACCTGTCCAAGGTCGACATATTTTTACCGAGTGATCAAAATCTGTTGAACCACTTTCTTCTAAAGGGAAGTAAAGCCGTTGGTCCAATGTCATTTGTGGCGTGTACAAGAACCCTGGAGGTAATAGGAGATACATTTCCGTATAAATTTACACCGGGACACCGGCGAGGACCACTGTAATTAGTTCTGACAACCAGCAGCAAGCAGTCGGCTGTTGATTCCCCAGCAAGCACACTGGGCTGTTTTCATTGTTCAATCCTTGGGTTTAGCTTCTAACACCAAATATTTTATAAGTGTTGTGAGTTATACGCCTACGTACTAATTACGCTCATGTATTAGGAATGAGGAGGGCTTAATATAACGGAATTGTACGCAACGCACATTTGCGTGGAGGGAGATTGGAAAATCCCTAAGGGGAAACCGCCCTCAGTACAACCAACAGGGATTCGAGCCCCTATCCCTCCATCATTGGTAGTCTAATCTATTGCGAGAATGACGCCTTAGACCATGCGGTCAACGAAGTAGGCCCTAACCTTTGTAATAGGTCGTTAATTCTCAATAACCATAAGGTTGAACGTTCTTATAAAATATGTTAAGTTATGCACTTTGTAAACTCAGAAGATTATCAAAAGTGACTTACAAACTAACTTAATATTGCGTCAGTCTATCTATAAGTATTCAGACCAACTCAAGCGTAGTCTTTTAGCAACAGGATGGCAAGACATATACAAATATGTAGACAATAACTGGGTTTGAACAAAGGTCTATAGCCTCAAATGGCGTGTTAAATGGAGACGATGAATGGACCATCGACGAGGGTGGTCCAAGTTCGATACTCAACGACTGCTTTGTAGAAAGTCGGTCCACAAAATGGTTATCAAACCTCTCGACAAGTAGCTGGGGGTACTGTTATTTAATATTCACACTTTTCATCCAGTTTCCTTGGATTGTTTTTTTAGTTTTATATCACTTTTAGTCAGTATTGGCACCAATGCGCTAATAATTGTTAAAAAAAATAAGACTGTCTCAAATAGGAATTGGTGAAATTTTGCGTTGTTGTGTTGGCCAGCGTTGAACCCAATGGAAGAACTGCGCATGTCCTGGATGAAGGACGGGAATGAGGATCCTCCAGCTTCCTTTAAGGACGGCGCCAAGACCAGGGAGGAGATCGTCCTTCCCAACTACAGAGTCACAATCTTCTCCTGTCCTCGTAGCTTCGTCTCCGAGCAGCTGTGGGGTGGGTATTGAGGGCGATAGCGTGTAGGGGGCGGGGGGAGGGGACTTGATTAGGAAATAAAAGCATAGCAATAATTTATTATTTAGAGATGGGATGTAAAGTTTCCCTGCCTCACTAGTATTAATGACTGTGTTCCTGTCTCTTCACCTCCCGCCACACAATCTCACGAATCCAGGTAACTCCTCGGCAGTAACGTCTGTACCTGATCTTGGACCTTGACGACACACATTTTAGAAAAGTTCTGGTTTCAGGCTGGATACATCCTACCAGCTTGTCCACCTCATCGAGCAGATCACGAGAAACACAAGTAGACCAACTGAAGCTGTCCTACTTGACGTGGCGAATGCCTTCGACCGTGTTTGGCACGAAGGGATCTTTTGCAAACTGCTTTCCATGGGCTTCCCTTCCTACCTAGTTCGGACGGTCCATCCTTACCTATCCAAATGAAGTTCCTCCATAACCTTTGTTAACGCCCCATCCCAAGCAATACACATCCGGGCTTGAGTGCCTCGGGGAACTCTTGTGGGTCCCACGCTCTTCAACCTGTGTGTAAACGACATTTCGAAGTCCTGAAACGCTGTATGTGGTCGACACGGCCTTTGTCACGATATCTTGGGGAGGGCCGCAGGTAGAAAGGTATCTTTAGAAATACTTGAGACAATCGGAGGTGCGGCTGACCAGCCGCGTTACGAGTAGCAACGTGGAATAGATCACAGCAATGCTATTCACACGTAAGACAAAGTACGACAGGTAGGCTCCTATCCTATTGCTCGGAGACCAGATTGACCTGGCAACTACACACTATTGAAATAGTGACCAAGTCGAGGCATAGGGTGGGTGTTCTAGGCCCACTTCTGAACAGGCGTAGCGCCTGGTACATGAGTGACGGGCTGACGCTGTACAAGCAGCTTTTCAGGCCGCTTCTAGAGTTGGCTGTTCTTGCCTTACGTGGAGTTTCCTAGGGGACTCGCATATGGTAAAAATACAAATATACCATTACCGGTATCTGAGGATCATTGTGGACCCACCCCTGGTACGTCTCCAATGTAACTCTGTATTGAGACATGAATATGCCGAGAATAAGGGACCATTCATGGAATCTTGCTCAATCCTTCTTCTAAAGACATTTTAGATCTACCAATTCTCTTATCCAGGGACTTGAAAACTACAGCGATAGATTCAGGGGGGAAACCCAAGGACGTCCTTGAGATATGCTCAAATAAGCGAGAAGTGTATTCAAGTGGTCCTCGGAGGGATCCCAGACCACCCACACCCCACCACCCTTAGGGTAGTGTGGAAGCAGCACTTATATCTAGAAACCGAGTAGGTTCCACTCATTCATTCTCATTTTATGCCCCTTATTATTCCCCCAACCTTCCACGCAATTCATCTCTTTAATGAACGGTTAAAACTATAGTGTGGCCTGTAGTGTTGGTACACGATTAGAATTTGCCTTAGTGTCATTGTGACTGCGACGTTCTAGCCTGGCTATAGTCTCTCTGCCATCCAGGTCCACCTGTACCTGACCTTGGACTGGGAGCTGAGGTTTACCCCCTGGAGACGTTCTAACATGGCTATAGTCTCTCTACCATCCAGGTCCACCTGTACTTGACCTTGGACTGGGAGCTGAGGTTTACCCCCTGGAGACGTTCTAACATGGCTATAGTCTGTCTCTCTACCCTCCAGGTCCACCTGTCCCTGACCTTGGACTGGGAGCTGAGGTTTACCCCCTGGAGACGTTCTAACATGGCTATAGTATGTCCCTCTACCATCCAGGTAACTCTTCGGCTGTCCATCTGTCCCTGAACTTTTACAGGCAGCTGAAGACACACATCTTGAAGACGTTCTATTGTGGTTTATAGTCCGTTCCCCTGCCATCCAGGTAACTCTTCGACTGTCCACCTGCACCTGATCTTGGACCGGGAACTGAAGGAACACCTCTTGGAGACGTTCTATTATGGATCTAGTCTGTCCCTCTACCATACAGGTAACTCTTCGGCTGTCCGCCTGTACCTGATCTTGGACCGGGAACTGAAGGCACACCTCTTGGAGACGTACCTTCCTACGGGTCTGTTCGTGGTGATGTCATGGGGAAGTTTCCTCGTCAGGCCGGACATTGTCCCCGGACGGATGGTGCTCCTAGTCACCAACCTGCTTTCGTTGGTTACCCTGTTTGAAGCCACAAGGTGAACTACTTATTTCTGTTCAGATAGTGTCTCCCCAACAAACATTTTGTTTATATATATTCCAAAGAATATCTTTTAAACACCGTGAACCGCGTCTTGCTACCGAACCGGGCTATTCAAATCTAACTACGCTAATTTTGTAAGAATGAGGAAAGTGGAATTTCTGTGGAAGTATAGTAAGAAACCATTTAGGAAATAAATGGTACGGTGCACCACACAGACTTTCTTTCTCTCTCTCTTTTATGTTAAAATAGAGACATTTATTAAAAACCCATAAGGTTTGTTAAACGAAATAATATACATTGTTGCAGAACCACTCCAACAAAGAGTATGGATGAAATAATATACACTTTTACATAAACATTGAGAAAAGAGGAAGATGTCTCTCCATCAAAGAGCTTAAGAATCATTTTCTGTTATTTATCAAAGAGCTCCATAAAAATATACATACAGTACATATATTTGTTTATAGCTAGTAAACTATTGGTTTTATAAAAGTTATTTAAAATTAATGATTGTAATTTTACCTAGTACTACAACTTTACAATGTTAAGTTATTTCGTATCTGAAGTAGTTGCGGAGATATGATCAAAATAGGAAATTTCTGCTTATGTAGAATACCATTAAAGTTATTTTCATAAGAAAAATTGAATTGCTATTTTGTTTGTAATGACTTAGACACGAAATATAATCAAAATCATCAGAGCGGATTTTGAAAAAAAATCAATTTTTTTCTCCTTTTGCTCTTCAGTAAATAACCCTTAATTTTAAGGTTTGATACCTAATTCCAAAATCTTTCGGGGGTCGCTTATTAAAATCCTAGACTTCAAGCTTTAACACAATCGTTAAAATGGTCGACATAATATATCAAAAGCTTGAGTACAATTTTTTTTTATGATCACAATACTTCTCTCTTCAAGGTGTCAAGATAATTTGAAAAACAGCCCCAGTACGATTGAACGGAATTTGAACCTCGAACTTTCCTTTACCAGAATACCAAACTAAACGAGCCTAACATTTATTCCACGTGCTCACCGATGAGGGTTTCAGGAATTAAGACATCCAGTTCATTAAAAATTCATCCGTTTGTAGTTACCTCAAAGATTCTTAAAACTGATTTCTTTTTGCAGTAGGTGGCACTAAGGAAGGGGAGGGGGGTCATCACACAGAAATATTGTGATTAGAGCTATGGATATAGTTTTGGCATATGTAGCGTACCATCTATATGAGTAAATTCCAAAACCCTAAAAAAACAAAAACCTAATAACTTGACAGAACCATGGACAAAAATCACGCCACCTCCTGATTCTAAAACAACAAAATCCGAGATTGTGTTGGTCGGAGACAGGCCTAGACCCTTATTTACTATGCAAACCTCTTGTCGGGGGGTTGATGAACGATTCCAGGACATCATCCCCACCGGTTCTTGGCGTGACGTCACTGGACGTCTGGCTTCTGTGGTGCGTCATGTTCGTGTTCTTCGCCCTGGTGGAGTACGCCGTCATCCTCTACCAGGGTGAGAGGCAACTTCTGTAAAAGGAGGGTCTCCGACAGACTTAAGCTGTTCGTGATGCCTCCGCAGACCAATCTTCGTAAGGTGAGGATGAAATAGAAGGGAAGGAATAATGTACTAGTGGTTTGTAATAGGAGAATAAAACATAGGACGTCATATTATATATAACAAAAAACAACTTTATGGCGTCATCCTGTTCTCGAGCCGTACCAACCCAACGGTATCAGTCTGTTGGCGATGTTGGTGACAGCTTCTGCGAATATAGGGTGTCTCAGAGACCGGACCCTCTACTTCTTTATTCAAGTAGCTCTTTATTTGTCCTCACGAGGCTGGGTTCGATCCCATTCCAGACCCAATGCTTCACAGAAAAAACTGGAGGTGCCGAGGATCGAACCTCGGGCCTCTGGATCTGTAGCCAGGAATTCTTGACCACCAAGACCAAAAAGGCGATCTAGTTTATATATAAAACGTACACAATGAGGATATTAACCTTTTACAGCTCATACTATAGATCGTATCATCTAAGAAATGGCTTGTTATTTCAAAATATAGCTCACGACAAAATGGAGGGGAAAGGGATCAACATTTATTTTGCATTTTAAGTTGTTTTTTTTATAAATGGAAAATTAAATCATGAAAAGGTAAAATGATCTCATTTTCAAGGATGTTTCACGTGAGATGTCTTGGTCCTGATACCAAAATAAATCGTTAGAAACCTAGATCTAACCTTCATCAGACAAATAAAGTCATATTTCAAATCGAGTTACAGCAGAACATTCTAAGATGATTGAGGATTGTTCTGGTGGTTTTGAAGCTTCTGAACTGCCATTTTCATAAGAAATACTGCAGTATACTACAAGTAGGCATCATCCATCATGTTCTTATTTTAACGGCTGCCTCCTTTCTCAGTACGTCAGATGTCAGAGTGCGCGCAGGTTGAAGATGAAGCTCCACTTCCTGTATCAGTCCATGTGTCGGCCAGAGGAGGACTCGTCTTGGAACTGCCTGGACAGGACGTCCGTACTGCTCTTCCCGGCGCTGTTCCTTGTCTTCAACATCACTTACTGGAGCGTCTCCTTAGGCCTAAGCAGGAAGGAATACTGTCCTTCCAGGTGCTTGAAGGTCATGTAGACACTAGGAGAGAGAGTACTGCTATTCCATTTATTTATTTTGAATACAATCTTTAGAGAAATTTTCAAACAATTTCACATTAAAAAAAAATCAGTTGTCAGTAAATTGCTCTTAAATTCATTTTTCTTCCAAACTCAACTACACATGGCTATTTATCATCTAAACTCTCCCCAGCTACCCCATTTTGAATAAAATAATAATTTCTATTTTCAAATAAATCTGGAATTTTCAAAAATCAGTCACCAGTAAAATAAAACTCCATGGCGTCAGACTGCAAGCGATTTATACCAACCCGGTGGCCACCGCATGTTGGCGAAGATAGTCCCAACATTTGGAGACAGAGGGTGTCATGTGGTCGTCACAACGAACCCTCAGGCCGTTAATCTCTGTTTTCTAGACCGGAGCCGCTCCATATTTATTGACGTAGCTCCTCAATAAATTGTCCTCACGAGACTGAGTTGACCCCATTCCCAGAAAAATCTGGATGCGCTGGGGATCGAATCCGAGATCTTTGTATCTGTAGCCTGGAGCTCTGACCACGAGACCACAGGGACAATCAGTCATGCATTTACTATTCTTAATACAACTTTTAAATATCAAGTTTGAATGAAATTCATCAAACAAAATCGGCTGTAACCCTAGGTACAGACTAATTTACAGACAGACAGACAGACAGACAGAGGGACAGAGAGAAATATAAGATCAACTTTTCTATTTCAGGGGTATATAAAACTTAAAGTTACATCGTAATTAAGAAGTCGGCAATTTTCACAATAATTATAATTATTATAATAACTGGTTCAAATAAAAAGGAGTGGTATAATTAATAATGTGACTGATTTTTTAAAAATTGTTATCATTACAGATTAGAAGCACTTTATTTTGATGAGAAAAGCTTGAATCTTAGACAATGTTAGTCATTGTTCTTGATACAATGAGTAAAGCTTGGTTCACAAGAGGATTCATTTTTTATTTTTAGTACCTTGTCTTATTCCCCGTGTAGGTTATACACTTATGTACTAATTACGATACTGAGTTATAGATTATAGTTTGATCACGCGGCCAACAAAGCGTATGACCGGAAAATTAAATACGTGTCTGACATACAAGTGAAGGTCAACATTTCCCGCTGATTTTTCGAATATAAATTTTTCCTCAGTCGTGGTGTGCAGCCAAATAATCATATGAAGGATTTGGGTTGGGGGAGGCACAACTATAGATTTTTTCATACACACATAAATACATCAAATACATCAAATGCATCAAATAGTATGTGGAGGACGAGAGGATGGGGGAAGGGAATTTTAGAAAATACTTAGGCCAACCTTAAAATTATATTATTGATAATACTATACTGAAAACACAAACCAAAATATAATGTCTATTAAAGATGAGATATGAAAAGTTGAAAGCATGAAACAAGCTTAACAATCTGAGAAACCCCAAAAGTTAATTTTCCTTACAATGTTGTGTATCGTTTAAAATGTTATCGGAAATATTACATCTTTTTATGATGAACAATTTTAAAATGATGAAAACAGACAGTATTTGTATTTATGTAATATAATTTTTGTAATATTGTAATAAACCTTGCCCTAAATTGGACCGTTTATTTAAAACTAACATAACAGTGTTGAAACTAAGTAACTGAATGAACTGGTCTAGTTAACTTGTGATGAGTTAGCAAACATTAGGAAAGAATGATGACAACTCATAACAACTTGTCCCCGTTGTGCGCGGAAACTGGGCCGAATTGAACTATAAAGGGTTCTGTTTTAGGAGTAACGCATCTGACACATTAAGATCTACTCAGAGGCAGTTACTTAGCCCGTAATCGGGACCACGTGGACTAGAATATCGGGTCATCGGGTACTTGTGCTAAAAGGCAGCCGTCATGCCCAGGGTACCGGGTTTGAGTCTGTAAGAGGGGTCGCGAAGGGTGTTAGTCGAGTGAGCCAGTAATTAAGTATTCCTCACTAAACCAGTTCTTTCACGAGCCCATACTTCAAAGTTCTTATCTGTTTATAACACCTTTTAACATCACTTTTTTGTGTTAACTCTTAGTGCTACTAATAAACCCAACAAACAGAACCATCAGTTTAATTTCAAACCCACATATCTATTTTTTCACTGTCCCTACCCTTCCTCGCAAGCTATCTTGACAGATTAGGCCCCACGGAAAGGGTGGTGGCGACTATATAATATGTATGTAATTTTGAAATAGTTTTGGTGGCATATATATAAAATCCACAAAAACTTTTTCGAAATTACTATGCACAAAATAAAATGTCACCAAAAATCAGATCTTTGCCTTTTAGTTTGAATTTTAATCTTTGTAATGTTTTAAAAATAAAATAAATTTTTCAAATACTACCAGAAATTTTATTTTTCAAAACGAATCTATTTAAATAGTGACTAACTTACATATTATGTCACGTAAAATATCTATTTAGTATAGATATTCTATATTAATGAAAACTAAAATTGAAAATAAATCTCATGTTCTTATAAAATCTAATTTATTGAATAGGAAATCATAAATATTAAAGAATATGATTTAGTATACATTTTTGGTAAATTATATTGGCAATATAACAGTACCCAGGCGCGGATTTAGGGGGGGTGCGGTGTCAAAGGGTCAGTTGACCCCCCTGTGAAAGCAAGAGAATTAATACAAAAACAAAATGAAAGTTCAAATTTTAGAAAGAAAATATTACACAGATAAATTATACCATTTTTTTTTCTTTTTACGCGCAGACAACTCTTAAGCCGGGTCCACAAGTGCGTTATTCGTCCACGTTTAATCTATGTTTGAATATGATTCACGCAAGTGTGGAAAAAATATTCGTGTTCATGTACTAATATTTGTCGTGCATAGCGAGTAACGAACATTGTTCCGCGTAGAGACGGTAGACTACCACACTGCCTGAGAGCAGTTCATCCATGAATACCGAATATAGAATATGTGTGAACGGCAGAAGCGGCGGAACTGTGGGGGACTCTGCCACCATGGAAATAATTTGCCCCTCTCTGGAATAAATTCCCCCCTAGATATGTTTCAAATCCTCTGAGATTATCGAATATGAAGCTGAAGGATGACCTTAAATCAAACTCCAAATGACTTCTAGATGCATTCTATTGTAAAAAAAAAAATTCCGGAGAAGACCGCTTCAAAGAACTACTAAACTAGAGGCATCTAACTGGTAGAACAAGTCAAGGGAGGAAAGCTCTAAATAGATTCCAAGGTCATACAAATTTCAAACATGTCTAGGGGAGGACAAATCCAAATAGCTTCTAGATGCATGTCATTTTTAAGAATTTTTAGGTGAGGAACACCCCAAATGGCCTAGTTTCTGAAATAATTCCATTTTAAAAAATTTTGTCAGTGGAAGACCACGTCAAAGATTATCTTATAGAGGTATCTAACTATAGTAAAAAATTAGGGTGAGGATCACTCTAATAGCTTCGGGAGGCATCCAAATTTCAAAAAGTCTAGGTGAGGAACACTTTAAATGGTGGCTTATAGTGTATAAAAGAATCTATTTTTTTTTTAATCAAGGCAAAGACTATTCATAGTTTCTAGAGTGAACCATTTTTCAAAAATTTGTTGAAGGAGAGCCAATCCAAATAGTTTATAAAAACTATCTGATTTTAAAAAATTGGGGAGGATGACCACGGTTCAAAACATACATAAGATCAAATATGAATGAGAAACTATCAAATGGCTTTGAACAGAAATCTAACATTGTAAGTTAACTTTTTTTTTTATAATTGTGACCCCCTATGAAAATGATCTGGATCCGCCCCTGGCAGTATTTAAATAGTGTTTCTTGCTTTTTGCATATTTTTTATTTGTACAGTTAGTTATTAGATTTAACAGTAATCCGTAGCATGTCTGCCTACTGAGTTAAGGGTCCCAGGTTTGATTCCCGACATGGCAGATAAATTTGTCATCGGTTAAATGTGCGTTTCCCCTTTAACAGTGATCAATTAAAGGCCAGGGGGATGGGTGTTGTGTCTGAACTAGTCTTAAATTAGATTATAAGACATAGGAAGATATGACAGGCCTAGAATGCCGGTAGTGTAAAATATATGGCTTGAATAAAGAATTGGCACAGGCCACAGGATGGAAACAGTAATGGATGTACAAAAAAAAGTTAGATTTAACAAAACGCACGCTAATGTAGATAATGTTAGACTACTGATTTTTTAAATTTAAACCCTGTGTGTGCGGTAAATATCACGCAATGATCATGACAGACAAATCAACTCTTCATTTTATTAAGATACATTACTAAAATGGACCCCGATGGTTTAGTTTCATGTACGGTGACTGTGAGTGCAGTTGTAATAATCTCGTTAGTGCTTGAAAAAACAACAACTGTGAAACAACTGTGTGTTCGACCTTGACGAAATGCAAGAGGAATTAACATCTGCCAGCTAAAAGAACTTCAAATTGAAGATTCGGAATTCATTCAAAATATTTACGGAGGGACTGTGAAACTTTAAATATTTGCTCGTTTAAGTTGTTCCATTACTTACTTACTTACCCTATGGCATTAGGAACTTGAAAGTTTATTACCGCATTAAAAAAAGTACTCAAACTATCCCTAACTTGAGCTAGTTATATCCAGACCACCTCATTACATCCTATCTCTATCTTGAGCTAGTTATATCCAGACCACCTCATTACATCCTATCTCTATCTTGAGCTAGTTATATCCAGTCCACCTCATTACATCCTATCTCTATCTTGAGCTAGTTCTATCCAGTCCACCTCATTACACCCTATCTCTATCTTGAGCTAGTTATATCCAGACCACCTCATTACACCCTATCCCTATCTTGAGCTAGTTATATCTAGTCCCCCTCATTACACCCTATCCCTATATTGAGCTAGTTATATCCAGTAAACTTCATTACACCCTATCTCTATCTTTAGCTAGTTCTATCCAGTCCACCTCATTACACCCTATCTCTTTCAGGTTCATCGCTTATCCTAACAATGTCTTGTGATGAGTAAAGGGTATTTAACTCATTATTATGTAACCTCCTCCAATCGCCAGTAGCCTCTCCCTTTTTGGACCAAATATCTTGCTAGGCACCTTGTTTTCGAACACCATTTCTTGTCATGTAAGGAAAGAGACCACGTTTAACAACCATAGAGAACAACCGGTAAAACTTTTATTTTGTATATTCTGAGTTTTACATTCCTGGACAGCAGGCAAGATGTCAACAACCTACTGCCCGAGTAATAACATACATTTCCTAATTTACAATATAATATTGTTAATGTTAGTTAAAATTGTTCCTAAGTATTTAAACTCATTTACCATTTCTAATTATATGTTGTTCGCAATAATCTCTAAATTATCGACACCAATTAATTTAAAGAGAAAATACACAATTACTGTTTGTAATGCATTATTATATTTTTTAATTGCCTCACACGTCCAAGTAAATCTTTCAGTCGCCATTTTCTTTGAACAAATATTAAAGCATGTTCTAGAACGTAAATATATGATCAAATCTTTCTTACATCAAAGATATTTGACTAGTCGTCAAATCTATATCACATTTCTTAATCACTGATATTTGAATAAAGAAATATGACAGTGTAATACCGCGCTTATAATGACCTTCTGAGGACGAGGAGATCGGGGTTTGAATTCCGGTCAGGTCCACTAAGGGTGGTTTTTTCTAAATTCTTTCACACTCTCCTTCCACGCAAATGCAGGTAGATCACTTCGAAAATGCTTCTTTCCTCATGAGAGTATTTATCATAATGCGTGATAACTTGAACAGGAAGTAAGACGCGGTAATAAAATAATGTCACAATATTTTTCGCGAAGATTCGCTTAGTGGAAGTTACTGCTGGTATGACGTAACATTTCTAGCTTCATGGAGTGACAGATTTGAATGTGTGCGTACGTGGACAAATCTTTGTGTAATAGTTTTTTAGATTATTTTTTTAGCACCACGTTTTACTATCCGTTCGAGCTTTTCGCTTAAGTAATTACACTAACGGTTTTAAAGATCGGGAAGGTTATATTTAGAGGATATGTACCAACAATTGCGTGGAGGGAGATTGGGAAAACCATTTTGGAAAAATAACCCTTAGTACACCCGACCTAGATTAGAACCTCGATCTTCCCGTCATCGGCAATCTAGTCTACTGCGAGAGTAGCGCTTTAGATTATGCGGGTGCCATGAAATGTTGCCATTTAATGTCAAAATTAAATTAAAAATATACCTTATTAATTGATTTTTGGCGGAACTTTATTAGACACTTTGAAAATTAAACATTTTATTTTGTTAGAAATAGCTCTCCTTGAATAATGTTGCAAAAGAATGACAAGTTTGAACGTTTTAAAATAAACCCACTCACTTGACGTTACCTCTAAAAAATAATCTATATTTTTATTACAAGATAATTATTTTTGAAGTTTATTTTCCCCATCACCGCCTCTTACTACACGTCCTGGCAATAAGCATATGTACTAATTACGGTGATGTGTCAGATATGAGAAAGGTTGAATTGATAGGAATTGTACTCGCATTTGCTTGGAGAATAAAAAATATAGTGGAAAACAATTTATTAAAACCACCCTCAGTACACCCGACCGAGTTTTGAACCCCGATATTCTCGTCATCGGCAGGCCAGGTTAACAGGAGAGAGACGCCTTAGACCATTCGACCACTGAAGCGGGCTACAAATTGTTTTCCTCCCTTAGAATGACTTCAGCCGGGAACTGCCTGTAGAACCCTTAAGATCTCTCAAATATTTCGGCCAAGGGCAGACAGGCTATCTTACAAAAATATGTTTTACCCCAAAAGTGGGTCACGGCTCCACAGATACAAAAAAAACAACAACATATTATTCGTCTAGGTAATGATTTAATTAGTAAATCAAAAATTACACTGAAAAAAAAAACAATTATTATATCTTAATGGATATTTGCGATTAGGATCCATTAAATGATAACGAATATTAGCGTATCAATGTATTGGTCAACGCCACTTTAATTGTCTCATTTCAATTTTGAGGACTGTGCCAACCTGTACTAGAGGTAAGTTTATTCTTGATAATGAGTAGCAAACCCGACTTTTGGTGAATAAAATCATTGGATTTCGTTAAATAAAAAGTTGTATTTATATTAAAAGTCGGTAAATAAAAGGTATTTCTTTGGCTAAAAAGTGTTTAAGAAAATCTACTCTAGATTGAGTGACATGGTGATATGGATAGAAAAATTACGGGAATTTTTCAACTTATTAAATTTAAATATTTGCCTTGACCACAATAGGACTGTCATAATAGACAGATCAGACAAATATTTTACTTTTTTTTTTTAATCAATTGTCTTTGGTGGAGGGAAGTAACTTTTTGGAGTGGAAACTTTGATTTGGTATGAATATATTATTATTATTATTATTATTATTATTATTATTATTATTATTAGCACCGCGTCTTACTACCCGTTCGGGTTATACGCACTTACGCTAATGTGTAATGGTAGGGTGATTGTGAGATGAAATGGAGGACCTACAGTTTAACGTGGGATCCGAACCACGGTGGAGGCCTGGCGTTCGGTATGAATATAAAGAAGAAAATTATAATAGTGTGATTGAAACTATTTTCAATGCCAATTTCAGCCAAAGAAAAATGTCAAAAACTACGTAAAATTTAGTGTATTTTGGATGTCATTAATTCCATTAAGAATTGACATAAATGGCCATTATTCGCATATAAAAGGCCACGTGATCAATTTCACGAAAATATTCAACCTCGTTTTATTTTTCGCGTATGTTTAATACATTAAAAATATAAACTATAATGAACTTTAAAAATGTATCTTGATATTAATTTTAATGTATTAAGTAAAAGCTCGTAAATATAGGTATCTGGTTATTTCAGTTTACGTGATAATGAAGGAGTTCGCTTCTGGGAGATTTTAAAAGTTTTGATTTCACTTTCTCGCAGATAACGTAGTATATACGTGAACATTTTCGACCTCGAGTTTATGATAATCTTTACGTTTTATGTGGCAATGAACTAAAAAGAATCTCAAAGAACCGGGTCTTACAATTTTGTCTGTCTGTACCTGAAACTTTTGTATGGATTTCGTTAAAACTTTATATTTAGACGCTATGTGGTCATGTCTCAAGGATTTGTATTTTGTTTTATTCCAGCTCTAAATTTAAGTGTAGTTTTACACAGGACTAATTTTGGAAAATTTGAAATTTATTTAAAATATCTCTTAACAGTTTTGTTAATAGATAATAAGGCTTTTGCCCCACTTCGGTGGACGCATGGTGTAAGGCGCAACTCTTGCAATAGACTAGACTGCCAACGACGAGGAGATCAATATTCGATCCCAGTCGGGTGTACTGATAGTTTTTTCTCTAAATGGTTTTCCAATCTCCTTCCATTTGAAGGGCGGTACACTTCCTCTAAATTAGACCTTCTTAATCCTTAGCACATTAATATAACTAATACATATGTATACAACCCAAACGGGTAGTAAGACACAGTGCAAAAAAAAACATTAATACAACTGTACACTGGTTTTTAGGGTTTTAGGAAACAAATTATTTTTAGGGTGATTTATTTATTATTATTATTATTATCATCATCACCGCGTGATATAGTTAATTCTATTTTTTTTTTTTAATCTTTATTCCTAACTGAATATGAGAAAGTTTGTAGGATTGTGTGGCTCCCCATTCCTGTGTTGGCTTGAAATGCGAGTGTAGTTTACAACAGATGTAATGTTAGCACACATACAATCTACAAACACACTTCGAATGTATTTTGAAAGATGGCATGTGGTCACAGAGAGTCGAACCCATTGTTTTTAGCTTAGCGCCACTTTTGTTTTTATCAATACTGAGAGAAGTACTACCTTGGTCAAAGGACGACCTTTGGATAGTTCAATGACACGAGTATGAGTGCGTAAAGCCAAATATTCCTGGTTTAGTCATCGTAAATAGCCTCAGTGTCATTTTTCTATCATTTTATATTTTAACTGTTCTGTCTTTCGACATGTCCGTTTTCTGGTCCAAAATGAGTCCTTCAGCATGACCGATTATCACTTTCCCTTCTTTTCATCTCCTGAAACCTCATCTTCTCTCCTTGTTTGAGGTCATCCATCAATAATTGAATACGTGTTCTTCATGTTCCTTTTATCTCTTCCAGCTTGCCTTCTTATCTATATTATATACAGGCATATATATATACCGGGTGAGGCATTAAAGTTGAGACGTCAGAATATATCGAAAACGAGGCTTTTAGAAAAAAATGTTTTGAACAAATGCTTTTTTGTTTTTGAAGGGAAAGAGAACAATACAAGCTATTTTTGTTTTGATGAATGCCTTTAAGTTTATTTCAAGGTCAACTTTTTTTTAATAAAAACTTTTAATTCTTTAACGGCATTTCGTTCTACATAAAAAAAAACCTTTAGCCTGAATTTTTTTATTTGCCATCGATTTTTGAAGACATTTTAACTTGTAATTTTTTTATAACAATTTTTATTCAAGAACTTTTTATTACATAATGTTATTCTTTATTACTATAAATGAAATATCATTTATAAAAATTACTTTATTAAATGTTCAGAATGATGACCATTATCATCGATACACTTTTAATGTAAAAAAAAGTTAATTTCTCGTAAAAAAATTTCAAGTAAAAATATCTTCAAAAATTATTCTCAAATAAAAAAAAGTTTTGGATTTTTTTTTTGTGTAGAGTAAAAATGCCGTTTAAATTATAAGTTTTAATTTAAAAACAAATTTTACCTTGAAATAATCTTGAAGAAGTCCACTAAACCAAAAATAATTTGTGCTGTTCTCTTTCTCTCTCAAAAATAAAAAAGCATTTGTTTGAAAACTTTTTTTTTCTAAAATGCCTCAACTTAAATGCCTCAGCCTGTATATAGGCAAATATATGTGTATAATACACAGAGGCACATGCATATTCAGGAACAAATAATAATTCCAATAAATAGCCAAAACAATTTTATTAACTTTTATGCTCTACTTCCTACTATCCATCCAAAATATCCACATTTTTACACACATTTGATAGGGTTGAGGAGGAAATGATTTGAAGAGTTAATTTAGAGAGACACACCACCCACGTTTGGGGGTATGAAGGGTCGAAAAACATTAATATAATAAAAAAGCCTACCTAAGTTAGATACTCAATATTCAAACCCATAATCCCCCTCCCCCTTTATCCCCAACCCAGACAAAACTAGACTGACGCCTTGGTGTAGAAATACAGTATAACATTTTTTATTTGAAGTCCAAAGAATGTATAAGAAATTCTACACATCCAAAATTCGAATTAACCATTTTTATGAGTACGCAACAAATCAATAACCTCAAAATATGCTACATACTCGTATAAGCACACGTAATGTTATATTATATGCTATATAAAACACATATTATACATTATGTATACACATGAAAAACAAGAAAAATTTAAATAAAATCTATAAAAACTTATAAATATTAACATTTGAAAATAGCAGACTTAAATCAGAATTTGATGAAAGCCGAGCCAACACATCCCCTATTTAGGCAACCTGCTCGCCGCCTGTGCATAACACCCCACCTTCTCATTTACTATGTGTCAATAACTTTAATTTTATATGATATTCTTGGCATAATAAGTGTGATTTAATAAAGAACGTTAAGTTAGGTTTGAAATAAGTACAAACTCAAAAAAATTAACAATGCATAAGCTTCGACTTATCCAAATATTTCCTTATAAAATTAGAACTAAAATTAATGTTACTTTTTACCATTGATTTAAATAGAAATTCACGCAGAATCATGATGGGTTCGAAATATCCAATTTTTCAAACTAACCAATATCGAATTAGTCGTAGCCTACTGTATTATTGCCGCTATCGCTTGTGCATTCGAGTGTTTTATTGTCTGTGAAAACAATAAATTAAAACAATCTATTGGCCGCTAATTGAGGGTCCACTATCATACTATCAATTAACAAGAGGATTGAAAGATAACACATGGATAGTGTACCCAACACGAGTTAACGTAAATTTACGTCCAGAATATTTTAATGAACCCAAGCATCTGTGTAAATTCCGTCCTGTATTTTTTTTTTTCCTTCGTCCAAGACCAACTTAACACATTTTTGGGAATAGTTTCATTCAAGACAACAGGGAGTCGAACCGGAACTGAAAATCAAAACTAGCAGTTTAATTTTTTTAGGAACTGGAACAAGAACCCTAAAAGTAAACTACCACTACCACTACTACTAAAAAGGAAAACTACCCTCAGTGCACCCGACCGGGATCGAACCCCGATATTCCCATCTTTGGCAGTCTAGTCTAACACGAGTGTAGCGCGTTAGACCCCGCACCCACCAAAGCGGGTATTTAGATTTATTTTTTTTTGTATAGAAAGTTCCTTTTGTGGTCCCACATAAGTTTCTTCCAGATAAGTTAAATATAAGCTAGGGAAAAAAAATCACATCATTTACATAGACGACTTGGGAGATTTCTTTTTTTCTTATCATTTCTCAGAATTTAATTGCTATAACGTGATGATATAAAGCCTGATGTCATTCCGATATTCATAGTATTTGAATTATGCGGAACTTAATGAAAAATAATTTGTTGCAGGTGTTATGGAAGCCAAATGCTTTGTTACATATCTTACAAGGCACATACATCAGCAAACACATTAATTGCTGATTTAAAACCGTCTTCATTGAAAAAGCGCCTTCGGTTACGAGCCATTTGACGCATAGCTGTTTGCAAGCAACTGTTTCTTTCGTCAGCTGTTTCGTTTTGTAACCTCTGGCAGTTACTGTTCCGTGCAGCGGTCAATCGGTGCGAACGCTGTACTACAGACTCGCTTAATAATCTCTCGTGTATTAAACTGAGGGGATGAGAGCGTTGATCGGCAGCTTCATTTGATGGACGCTCGTGAATCAATGAAAGGAGCTATGATCGTTGTTAGGCAGTCTCATTTGACATACATCGTGTATCAAATTGAGCCGATATTCTTTTTTCGTGGTTCATCTTTATAGCTAACCTGTAATTAATATATTCCCACATTCCGGAGCCTTTGCTCACGCTCGGTATGAGTTTCTTTATGTCGTTTTTTTTTTGCATTCCTTTTCTTATTTTTCTTTTTATCAGGACGAAGGTTTCTCGCGTTTTGCGTTTCTCGCGAAGGGCTTTTTTTTAAAAATACGGACAACGTTTACTGTACGTCTACTCATATTTTAAAGGCAAGAAAGTATAGTATTTAAAAAAAAATCAAACTGACTTAAAAATACACTAAAAAGTTCAAATAATACTTTTTCTAATCTTATTAAAATTTTCACTTTTTGAAGTCGGCGCCAAATTAATAACTAAAACAAATAACTACCTACAGCACACTAACTAACTTGAACTACTATTGGAATCAATAAAACAATCAAACAGAATCATACAATGAAAATTGGTTCGTGCTGACAAGCTTCATCACGAGAAAAAAAACCTCAATATTGTTAGTTTCATTTCGCCGTCCTTGACTAGTGATTGAAAACAGAAGGCCATTATTCAAACTTGTGCACTATAGTTTGTATAAGATTTGTAATTAGGTTCGACTCCCTGCTCAAATGTAGTTGGCTCGCATATACTAATCAGCTCACACATGTGTGGAAATGTTAATATAATACTGACCCCCTCAGGTGGCCGTATGGTCTAAGGCGCTATTCTCGCAGTAGACTAGACTGCCGATGACGGGGAGATCAAGGTTCGAATCTCAGTCTGGTCTACCGAGGGTGGTTTTCCTTCAATATTTTCCCACGCTCCTTTCAGGCAAATACGGGTAGATCATCTCTAAAGTACTTCCCTCTCCATCCCTACCCCATTAGAGTAATTATCATATATGTGTATATATATATATATATATATATATATAATCACCACGTCCTGTTCAGGTTATACGCATAAATGATAATTACTCTAATGGGGTAGGTATGAGGGAGGAAGCATTTAAGAGGTGATCTGCCCGTATTTGCGTGGAAGGAGAGTGGGAAAACATTTAGGAAAAACCCTCAGAAGACCATACTGGGATTTGATCCCCAATCTCTTCGTCTTCAGCAGACTAGTCTAACGTGAGAGTGACGCCTTAGACCATTCGGCCACTGAAGTGAGTGAAAGAATTATATAATCAAGATAAAGAATCGTTTCTGCATTACGTTTTTGAAATTATTATTATTATTATTATTTGTAGATTTGACCCAGAGTCGAAAAAGTGTGGTCATGTTGAAATACTATGTTTGGATTAAGGAGGGACGCAAATTATATATGAATCTTATAATGACTGTATGGAATTTACAACAGAGTTTATAATGGTGGAACAGAATTCACCAAAACTACCTGGCACTTACCCAGGGGGACGTAAGTATTTTTATATTCACACGTTCGAGATAAAGGGATGGTTAAGGTGAGTGTGTAGGGGACGCGAGAAAAGCTATATTTTTACAATATTTATTTTGATCAAAATAAATTAAATATTGCGCCAGTACAAACAGAGTTTAATTTTCTTCACGGGGTAGTATCAAAGGTTCTTGAATTTCTGTCAAGGGTGTCCTGGAATTTAATGACAACTTTTTTTTTCTCTATTTTAGAAGTTTTTCATCTAATGTCGTTATGCTTATGACAGATATTCAACAACTGTTGATATCACCATGTGAAGAAAATTAAACTCTTATGTTTCTACTGAAGAAATATTATATTTATTTTGACCAAAAAAAGTTTTGTTTTAAAATCTGCAAAAACACCTTTTCTCGCGTTCCCGTCTGAAAAGTTACCTTCCGACCCACCTTAAAGGTATGGGGTGATACAAGTTGACCTTTAGCCTGATACCCCCCCCTCCCACCTGTGTGACATAGCTTTCCACATCAAGAGTGAATGTAATTATTTGATTACATTAAAAGAGGGAATCAGATTTTAAAACAACTCAGAATCGGTAAATACTAAAATTTGTGTTTATTAACTGTGGAAAATGAACAATAATATTATTTTTTGTCAACATAATGATTGAAGCATAAGCTCCGTGTTACGTAACACTGTAATGTACCCACCTTACCCCCATGTAACACCGTGTGGACATTAGATCTCCCCTCTCACCCCTTTCTCAACAGCATCACGTGGTTTATGGATGACCCCGGGTACCGCCCCTAGTCATCCTTCACGACTTACCTGTTTCAGATACCCGCGTAGCTCGAACTCCACTCCTGGATCACTGTAATAGAGAATGCCATCCTCTTTCTGGCCGCTTTATTGTTTGTAAGTATAAGTGTATAACTATTTTATTAAACACATACAAGCCACGCCAGTGGTTACGTTGTCTAAGGTGTCAGGATAACAACATACTGGATTGTTGGGTACCGATAGTTCCAATATTTGAATACCAGCCTGGTGTTTTTTTTTCTCAATAGCTTTCCACTATCACTGCAGATAAATTTCCTCTCAAATCTACCTTACTCATCCTTACCACCTTATTTAAATTAATTGTGTATAACCGGAACGGGTGGTAAAATGCAATTCAAATAAAAATAATTAAAGCACCGTCATATAATATATATTTGCTAAATTATGTTTGGATAAATTTAAAAAAATACACGGGAATCAAACACAGACCCTTTGAATTTGAGCGCTGGTTGTCTAACCACTTAGCTACAAATGGTCTTAGCGCCCTTTTTGTTTCTAGCACCACTACCCGTTCAGGTTATACCCATACATATCAATTACGATATTGGGTTCTTGACAAGAAAGGTACAATTCAGTGGAGATGTTTCCACATTTACATGAAGGGGGAAACAGGAAAAAAAAATTTTATTGGTATACCTGGTTGGGGTAAGTTATTGTGCACGAGAATATAGGATCTCTATAAGAACAAATAGCCCGCAACCACCGCCGCGTGGGACTTGTTTTTTAATTGCTCTGTCTTTTGTTTGTTTTCCAGAGTGTCCGCCACGGCGCTGCTTGTCGGAGCGTCTGGACGCAACCCGGACTTCTATATACCGGACGATTACAACAAGAACGAGGCTCCAAACAGCGGTATTTAACTGGATATGGCTCGACAACACCCTTTTATAAAATCTCGAATCTTCATTTTGTCTCCAAATATCGAATCCTATTATTAATTCCGTCCTCGAATACAAATCATTTTATTTACGAATCCCAACTATCGAAAATAGAATCTATAATTATCGTCATGAAGTGTTTTCAGCCTGAGGCCGGGTAATTTCAGTAAAATACCTCCATCTTTCTCTATCCTTCCATCATTCTTCTCCTCTAGCTCGCACGCCTTCTGTTATCTGTTTCTCCGATCTGTTTCTTGCTCTCCCTTGCAGTTTTTTTCCTACAAATCTAGAATCCGCAATCTTCATTTTGCTATCAACCCCGAATCTTTAATCCGGATGTTAGAAAAACCGACGAGAATAATAAATTGGGAGGATATTTTTTTCAACTGTGATTTTGTTCACATTACATGTTAAATTAATGATCTGGTCTATCAAAATATTGATGTTGGCCTAACTTCAGTAAGTAACATAGTAACTCTAAATACAAAAAAAAAAAAAATTGAATTTTATATATTACTTTTTTTTTCCTTATCCTTGCATATTATTAAGGATTCTAATAGGATCCTCCCTACAACTAATAATACACCCAAGCCGATACACACCACGAGAACTAAGGTATCAGTCTCGTCTCGTATGGGTCGCCGTTGGTGACGGAAGAGAGTGGGAGAGGTTCGAATCCTGGCGGAGCATACTGAGGTGTTTTTTCCTCTTTCTTCTAAATGGTTTATTTATCCTCTTTAAGGGTCATCCATCGACCACGTAACGTTGCTGAATGGGAGGAGGGCTAACGTCTGTATGGTGTTACATAGAAGGGAGGCTAAATCACAGTGTTACGTAACACCGATATTACACTTAAATTATATAGTTATGTAATAATATTATTGTTCATGTTTTCAGCGTCAGTGAAGATACTTATAGATAACTTTCGATGCCGAGTGTGATTAAACCTGAGTTAATCTTTTAGTGTGACAAAAGCTTCCCTATGAAATAGTAACATTCACTCCTGATGAGAGAAGTTACGTAACACAGGTTGGAGGGGGGAGGATTAAGGCTAAATGTCCACTTGGTGTTTTGGTAGGAAGAACAGTATCCAAGGCGTACAACCCGAGCGGGTAGTAAGACGCGGTGCTAAAAAAAAAAGTGGCTGATAGTGGGTTTTTTAGCACCTAGTCCTACTACCCGTTCGGGTTACACGCTTAATTATTAGTTAAACTATTGGGTTAGGAATTAGGAAGGTTGAATATAGATGAAGTAAACCCGCATTTGCGCGGAGGGATAGTGGAATACCATTTAGGAGAAACCACCCCCCAGTTTATCTGAGCGAGATTCTAACCACGATTTCACCGTCCTCGGCAGTCTAGATCAACACCAAACTAGCGCGTTAGCTAACTACGCCACCGAGGCGGGTGATCTGATAGTTATTAAGAGAATGTTGATATATTCATAGGCATACAACAAATCAAATATATATATATATGTATATATAAAAAAGCGTTTAATGGTTTATGGATGTCCCATTACACGAAAATGCGGGTACATATTTAAACTCTACCTTCCTCCACCCTTCACCCCATTGGTGTAAATAATACAGATAATGAAACGAGGATCGCGGAAATGAATGATTCATATCTTTGTTTTCTAGATAATGACACAGGACCAGTGCAAGTAGGCCTCAGCTTTGCTATTAATCAACTCACAAACATCGACGACTTATCAGACGTGAGTATAACGTATGACAAGTACACTCCGTCTACCCTGAAAGACAGCAAGCTTACCTGGCACGGTTACACTATGGTATGGATACTATTATAGGCCCATAGTATAATCAATCAAGACAAGACCTTTCAGGTTAAACCGAGTGTACCTACTTGATTTGTACAACCAAACAAACGGCAGACATTATATAAACCGACATTTGTTCGTAAAATATTCTGGACCAAACCACTGAGGTTGTCACGTGATTTAAAGCGTCAGGCTCCCATTATACTGGATTTCCGGAGCAGTTACAGTAACAATAACCTCTTCTGCCCTCAACAACAATGACCACTCCTTACCAGTATCCCTCAACAACAATAACCACTCCTTACTAGTATCCCTCAACAACAATAACCACTCCTTACTAGTATCCCTCAACAACAATAACCACTCCTTACTAGTATCCCTCAACAACAATAACTACTCCTTACTAGTAGCCCTCAACAACAATAACCACTCCTTACTAGTATCCCTCAACAACAATAACCACTCCTTACCAGTAGCCCTCAACAACAATAACCACTCCTTACCAGTATCCCTCAACAACAATAACCACTCCTTACTAGTATCCCTCAACAACAATAACCACTCCTTACCAGTAGCCCTCAACAACAATAACCACTCCTTACCAGTATCCCTCAACAACAACAACCCTTCCTGCCAATATTTCTCAACAACAATAACCACTCCTTACCAGTATCCCTCAACAACAACAACCATTCCTGCCAATATTTCTCAACAACAATAACCACTCCTTACCAGTATCCCTCAACAACAACAACCATTCCTGCCAATATTTCTCAACAACAATAACCACTCCTTACCAGTATCCCTCAACAACAACAACCATTCCTGCCAATATTTCTCAACAACAATAACCACTCCTTACCAGTATCCCTCAACAACAACAACCATTCCTGCCAATATTTCTCAACAACAATAACCACTCCTTACCAGTATCCCTCAACAACAACAACCATTCCTGCCAATATTTCTCAACAACAATAACCACTCCTTACCAGTATCCCTCAACAACAACAACCATTCCTGCCAATATTTCTCAACAACAATAACCACTCCTTACCAGTATCCCTCAACAACAACAACCATTCCTGCCAATATTTCTCAACAACAATAACCACTCCTTACCAGTATCCCTCAACAACAACAACCATTCCTGCCAATATTTCTCAACAACAATAACCACTCCTTACCAGTATCCCTCAACAACAACAACCACTCCTTACTAGTTTCCCTCAACAACAATAACTACTCCTTACCAGTAAGCCTCAACAACAATAACCACTCCTTACTAGTATCCCTCTACAACAATAACCACTCCTTACTAGTATCCCTCAACAACAATAACTACTCCATACCAGTAGCCCTCAACAACAATAACTACTCCTTACCAGTATCCCTCAACAACAACAACCCTTCCTGCCAATATTCCTCAACAACAATAACAGTGGCAATAACCTCCTCTCCCTTGACAGCAAGTGAGCATGGATGTGGCCATCACCCGCACCTGGTCCGACGGTCGCCTCATCTTCAATTCGACGTCCTCGAGGCGAGAAGGACGCCAACTCCTAGGCTCAGGGGACGCCAGCAAGCTGTGGAAGCCCGACCTTTATGTGTCCAACATGAGGGAGCTCAACACGATCCAATATGGCGGCCTTGACACCACCTATCTCATGGTCAATGGGGACAAGACTGTCACTCAGGTCTTGAGGTAGGTAGAACGTTTCAAGGCGGGAGTTTACACGACTGTCACAGATCGATTTTATGTCATATGTTTCAAACTAAACCATTTGTACTGTATGGTAGAGTACATGTTTCTTAGGGGTGTTCGAGGCTTTAAAAACTTCAACTTCGTGTGAATATTCGTTTGCTTCGATTTCGATTAGAGCGAGGGAAATTCTGGATTCTACCATTGCTAATATATATATATTTACAGTTAAAACACACATTTATGATTATGTTTAAAAGTTTGGTCTGTTATTTCTGTCATAAATTAGTGATACTGTAAAAAAAATTGAAATAATTATATTAAATTTTGTGATAACATAATTAATCATTTTAGGACAAAATATATTAATTATGTTTGGAATATATTATTCTGTTTATTATATGTAATACCTAAATTAAATACATTTACATAGTTATGGAAAGCATAATATTTTCTATCCAACATTAAATTTAATATATATATATTCAAACTTCTATTTGACTTTGGGGATATCTCATATTAGGCCTATTCAATTTTACTTCGCTTCCATTTGAATAAATGGACTTTGCACACTCAATATTTTTAGTTTTTTACTTTTACTAAATCAAAGTTTCTCCTAGCTCAAAACATATATATATGTGTGTGTGTGTATGTGTGTAGAGCACATCTGCTTTATTTTGAGGGTACACTGCACGCACTGGTCCTTTTATTTATTGGAAGCTTTCCAGCCCTCAATCTGGCCGGTATTGTGTCTCTTGCTTTGGATATGTGCAAAAATATTGGTTGAAAATTGTTTGACGAACAAAGGTTACGAAGCAATAAATACGAGTAGAGGGTTTGCAATAAACACTAACTATAAGCATGAATAATATATAAATAAAAGTTGTCATCAGTTTTGAGATACAAGAAACAACGATAAACGTAGACAGTCAAATTGACTGTCCTTCTAGTTATTAGAGGGCTGGTAGCTTTAAATAAAAAAGGTCCCGAAGGTCTGATTTTTTCAAAAACCCTTGGTCTCAAAGTTTAATTAAATAGTCGAGAAAAAAAACATTTATGACCTACCGTATTTTTTAAGGAGGTTTGCGGGACAAATTGACCGGATCTGTCCTTTATGGCAAACATTTGTTTAGCTAAAATATTGTAAATCAAATATTTCTCAAGTAGAAACATAAGAGTTTTATTTTCTTCATATGTTGATATCAACAGTTGTTGAATATATGTCGAGGGTGTCCTATAATTTAATGACAACTTTATCTCTTAATTTAAAAAGTTTCTCATCTGCTATGCTCATGACAGATATTCAACAACTGTTGATATAAACATACGAAGAAAACTAAGCTCTAAGTTTCTACTGGAGCAATATTTTATTTATTTTGCTGAAAAAAATTGTTTGCTATGAAAACTGCGAAAACACCGACCTTTTCTCGCGTCCCCTACACTCCCACCTTAAGGGCTGTTAGATTGAGTTTTGAATTATTTATAACACTGTATTTTTTTATGGGAGTTGCAAATTTCAATAATATTTTAATTGCTGAGTACAAAAATACTCGAGTGTTTATTGCAATTTAAAAGATTCTTAGTAAAACCTCATTAAACTTCAATAGATATGAAAAGGTTGTGTTATCCAATTAGTAAATATTTAGGAGCTAGAGCTAGGAGTGTAGAATTAGATAGAATTAGACGTAATGTCATAAGTTAAGTTAGTTTGTAATTTGTGTGCTTTTTTTCACAGCATCGTACTACCTGTTCAGGTTATACACATCATTATGTACTAATTAAACTAACAAGTTAGAGATAACGAAGGTTGAATTTAGAGGAAATGTACCTGCATTTGTGTGGAGGTAGAGTGGAAAACCACTTAGGGAAAAAAACCAATACACCCAACCGAGAATTTAACCCCAATCTCCCTGTCATCGGCAGTCCAGTCTATTGCGAGTGTGACGCCTTAGATCATGCCGCCACCGAAGCAAGTTAATTTGTGTGTTTAGTGTGTGCGTATTGAATATTACACTAAAGAAACGACGCACAAAGCCTAAGTGATGTCCTGTGATTCCAGGGCTATCTTGGTGGTGAATTGTAACTTCAAATTCAATATGTACCCCATGGACATCCAGTCGTGCAAGATCGACTTTACTTCACGTGAGTAGTAACAGCTTGGAGAAAGGAAGGGAAGGGTGAATGTCGAGGCGATGAATCAGCATTCGTCTGGAAAGAGGATGGGAAACCTCTGGTGGTAATCAAAGACCTGAATCAGAATTTGTCACTAGTGAAAGGGTGGTCAAGAGTTCGAATTCTGGCCAGGTGCACAGAAATGACATCATTTGAGTTACAAAAAAAATAATTATAGGCTCCCTCACTAGTTACTCTTTCGTTTCCCGGGCATTTAGTTCTTAATGAGTCGGGAGAAAATGTCAACTTTTAAATTATGTTTACAAGTCTATATGTAGATAGTCATAGGCAATAGTTTTGTGTTCGTTCCAGTAAACACCAAACTCGTGTGCTGTTAAAGGTTTTGTCAGTATTTAACCTAAGCACAACATCTGATTGATAATAATCTCAGTTATCTAGGCAGCACCCTTAAATAAAGAATCGAACCCTTCATAGTTTTAAGCGACACTGTATGTTCTAGTGATATAATATGAAAATTCACAGTACCCATTTGTTTTCAGCTTACAATCCTGTGGATGAGTTGGTAAACACTTGGCTGGCAGAAGGTCCGAAAACAGACGCCGTGTATTTCGGCAAGGACGAACAATCCTCTAGCAATACTCTGCGTCTACCCAACTACCAGGCTTACATCAGCTACTGCAGAGAGAGTCTGGTCACCTCATATGTGTGGGGTATGAATAAACACCAGTAATTTGCATCGGTGGTAGCATAGTCTAAAGTACTATTCACAGCCTCTGACCCGCCTTGGTGACGTAGTTAGCTAACGTGGTAGTTTCGTGTTGAGCTAGACTGCCGAGGACGGGGAGACCGAGGTTAGAATCTTGGTCGTGTGAACTGGGGTTGGTTTTAACTAAACGGTTCTCCACTCTCCTTCCACGCAAATGCGGGTTCACTTCCTCTAAATTCGACCTTCCCAATTCCTAACCCATTAGTGTAATTAGTACATAAGCATATAACCCGAACGGGTAGTAAGACTCTGTGTCCATCCTTAAGGTGCTGTAAGAGATCAATTCTACACTAACAGATTATACTGTCTACAGAATCCTGATCCTTAAGTCCTTAATCCTTACCACTCCATGTAGGTTGACTCAACTTTAACTTTCTAAGGACTAAATGATACCAACTGCTAATGACTACCAAACATAGCAAAGTAAATACATGCGTACACATCGAAATGAAAGCACCCATGGTTCCGAAAGATATAAAATGAAATCTACGCACATATCTATTTCAGATTTTTTTATTTTAAACCGAGAAACGTGGCTTCTCGGAAACAGTTTCCTGAGAAACGCCAAGTTCTCAGAAAGAATAGTTTTTACTTTGATAGGTAAAACTTCTCATTATTATTCTTAATAACCTCTCCTACACAGATTACGTTTGCCTGTGCCTTGCTTTAAACAATTAATTTTTTTCCGAAGAGTTTAGTTTGACATAGTCTCCGACTTTCTCATTGGTTGGAAAGGTCACGTGATTAAGGATACGGACTGTGTAGATGTGATTTCCATTTCTAGACAGCATTTTAGCTGTTACTCTCTCTATAGACTGGATACCAGTTTCGGTGGTAGCATGGTCTAAGATGTCACCTTCGCTGAAAAACAAACAAAATAATCTACAGACTTGTTTGTATTTTAAATTAAATATAGATGTGGTCATCCAAAATTTCAACTTGAACTGTTCTTAGTTGATTATACAAGTAATACTTAGGAGATTGTTTGAACCTCAGAAGTTGACTAACCACCTCCAAGTCTCTGGTTCAAATACCAACAGCACTCAATGTGCCTGTATTTGGTTACAAAAGTATTTAGTTCGTGTGGGAATGTGTGTGTATCTCGTCCTGACTAATTATGTATTCAAACTAATGTGGTGTGGATGCTTAAAAAAATACAGCATTCTTGATGCGTATAAAGGAAAATACAGCAGTATTGATGCGTATAAAGGAAAATATAGCAGTATTGATGCGTTCAAAGGAAAATACAGTAGTATTGATGCGTATAAAGGAAAATACAGCATTCTTGATGCGTGTAAAGGAAAATACAGTAGTATTGATGCGTGTAAAGGAAAATAGAGCATTCTCAATGCCTATAAAGAAATACACAGAAATTTTTAACTTGTATTGTAAAATTTGAACCATTATTCATTCGTGATTTGTTTTAATTTAGCGATGTATAATCTCGTGTTCCCGCTGTTTGTGACTTCAGGTAACTCGTCAACACTGCGACTGTACCTGACCTTGGACCGGGAACTGACCCCACACCTGCTGGAGACCTACCTCCCCACGGGACTGTTCGTTATCATCTCTTGGGGGAGCTTCACGGTGAAACCTGAAAACGTTCCCGGTAGGATGGTCCTTTTGGTTACCAACCTGCTGTCCCTCGTCACACTGTTCGAGTCTGTCAGGTAGGAACATACCTGTCATATGAGTGATCAGTAGGTTGCTCAGGGCCTGCAATCTAGACACACTGTTCGAGTCTGTCAGGTAGGAACATACCTGTCATATGAGTGATCTGTAGGTTGCTCAGGGCCTGCAATCTAGACACACTGTTCGAGTCTGTCAGGTAGGAACATACCTGTCATATGATTGATCTGTAGGTTGCTCAGGGCCTGCAATCTAGACACACTGTTCGAGTCTGTCAGATAGGAACATACCTGTCATATGAGTGATCTGTAGGTTGCTCATGCAGGGCCTGCAATCTAGACACACTTAACGAGAAATAGTAGATTTAAAAAAGCAACAAAAAACTACATGGTGTGAGCTCACAAGCAAGTTACACCAACCGAGCAGCTGCTGCCGTTAGTGTTGGTAGTGCCAACATTTGCAGATAGAGGGTGTCATGCGGTCAGCGCAACTAACCCTCCAGTCGTTAATCTCAGTTCTCTATACTGAAGCTGCTACTTATTTATTCAAGCAGTTCCTCATTTGTCCTCACGAGCTTGAGTTGACCCCATTCAAGATTCAATGCTTCACAGAAAAAGTCTGAAAGCGTCGCGGATCGAACCTGGCAACTCTGGATCTGTAGCCAGGAACTCTGACAACTAGACCACAAAGGGGGACAAACTAGTAATTTATCGAAGTTAAATCAAACATATTAGTATAACTATTTTAATATTAATTGAGAGGGAGTTCTCTTTTGACGCATGTTCTTACTTCGCAATTTGGATATAACGCAATAGCGAAAGTGTGTGTTTTTTATTAGCGAGTTCTCGAGACTGCTGTCATGTGATTTCTGGTAGCAGGGCACTGTGATTCCCCACGCTAGTGCCATGTTTCCCCGACACCAGTGCTGTAATCACGCCTGCTCTAGTCTGCGTTGGTCTGTTTCCCGCTCAAATGAAGTTACACGAGTGATTTTCTCTTACAGCTTATTCTATTTTATGCACTCAAGAGAGTATTAAATTGATTTTCTCAACACTATTGAGATAATATATCTTGTGATATAAATGAACCAGCACAACTGTGTTTTATGGACAAATACGTTACTTCTACAGGCCCTCAGGGAAGAGTTGATTGCGTTGATACCTTTGAAAGGTCAAACCCGTGGTGAGGACATAACAGAGGCGGTAGTAAGATGTTAAAAAAATAAGAATATAGATTTAAATAAAATTATATCCATTGCTACAGATGAAGCGCCAAGCATGACAGGAAAACATAAAGCGTTTGTAACTTTGTTTGAAAAGCATATTGATCACGATGTTTTTCTCTTTCTCTGCATCATCCATCAAGAGGCTTTATATGCCCAAATGCTCCCTGAAGAAACATTCAAAGTGATAGTTGAGAAGATTGTCAACAATATAATGGCTAAAGGACTTAACCATCGGCAGTTCCAAGAATTTCTGCGTGAAGTGGATTGCCAATATTCTGACCTTCTTCTGCATAATAAAGTGCGTTGGCTTTCAAGAGGCGAGGTGCTTAATTGATTTTCATCCTGCTTTACTGAAATAAAAACTTTTTAAACGATAAAGGCCTACATTATCCCAAGCTGTCTGATGATATTTGGCAAGAAATTTTGTTTTATGGTAGATATGACAGCACACTTAAACAAACTCAATTTGAAGCCACAACGGCAAGGAAACATAGAATTTTCTCTTTTAGAAAAAGTTATTTCTTTCGAGAAAAAAATTATTTTGTTCCACATGAGCTTGCAAAGGAAGAACCTCACTCACTTCATGAAACTGAAGAAATATCAAGAGGACACAAATTGTGCCATTGATTACGAATTTTTCACAGATTTAGTCAAACAAATAAGTGCATCATTCAAAAAAACGATCTATGGAGTTCAGAGATGATAAAGCTACTCTCTCGTTTTTAATAAAGCCATTGGAATCAGAAATAGATAATCTGCATTTTTCAGCATTTGCTGGCATTGTAAACCAAGCTGATTTTGAGCTCCAGTTATTGGCTCTCAAATCAAAAGAGTTGTAAAGTAACAAATTTAAGACTCTCGATGTAGCTCTGGAAAGTCTCGGAAGACGACAAAGCCTGCTATCTGCCCAACATAAATGATCTGAATTATCAAGATTACAACGGCTGGATTAGGTGAGATTCAACACTTGTAACAGTCTGCCAGATTCGTATTGCCTGTTAAAAATATACGCACTGGGAATTTTGACCATCTTTGGTTCAACATATTATTGTGAGCAAACATTCTTCAATAGGAACTTGATCAAAATTAAACTAAGGAACAGCCTTCACGACTTGTTTTGAATCTTGGCTAAAACTAAAAATTATTAACTGCGCACTAGATATCACTCACTTATGTTACGAAATGCAGGGACAGATTTCACATTAATTTGTTTGGTTGTGTCAAAAAATCCAAAGCTAGAGCCAAAAACAAAATCAATTACGTACCTACCTAGTATAAAAATTCTATTGAAAGTTGTTTGTGTAGGATTAAGCTTAAATATATGTGATTTATTCTCCAACAAATGCATGTTTTAATAACACTTATCAATCATATAAGCAGAATATATAAGTGGCTCTTTGAGTGTCACAGATTTTCTAAAATGTAAAAATGTGGCTCTTTGCCCAAATAAGGTTGCCGACCCCTGCCTAACCTATATTTTACAATTTAACTGATGTTTTCTATAACACAATTTTATGATAACTCAACGGGTTTCCGGAACGCACTTACTGCATAACAGAACTTCCTGTACCTACTTGGGTTTTTTTCAGTTAATTATCTTAGTTTTACTTTCACTTTTACTAACTCTTGATTTGCCATATTTGAATTTTATCCTAAAAGAAGAGCCAAACTAGGAGAGTTACACAAGAAACAAAGTCTCTGTTATATTTTAGTGTTTTAAGTACAAAATTCATCTTTTTTCTTATCTAAAAATTTACATTCCCTAACTTCCCATACTTACCTTTCATGTAGCCACCATACTTATATAAAAAAATAGTTATCTAGACTGTGAAGAGTTAGCCCTTAGAGTTCTTAGCCATTAATTGGTTAGTTGGTGATCTGGGGTTCAATCCTCGGTCACGGCACAGATTTATCTGATTTCCAAACCCTTCCTTCACCTCTGACAAGACGTGTATTAATCACAAATTGTGAATGTGTGGAATTCCAGGCTTCCACCGTGGTTCGGATCCCACGTTAAGCTATAAGTCCTCCATTTCATCTCACAATCACCCTATCATTACACATTAGCGTAAGTGCGTACAACCTGAACAGGTAGTAAGACTCGGTGCTAATAATAATAATAATAATAATAATAATAATTGGTTAGTTTATTCTATCAATTGTTTTATCTTCAGGAATAATTCTCCGGCCGCCATGGGTATAAAGTGCATGGACGTCTGGCTCGTAGCTTGCATCCTGTTCATCTTCCTCGCCCTGGTCGAGTATATTGCGGTGCTGTGGAAAATAAGAGGACCATTCTTCGAAAGAAAAACCTCATTTATACAGAACGCTGATACCCCCATCACTTATAAGAATGTAAGAAATGAAGTGTATATATGTTTAATCAACTGGAAAATTAAAAAACACACTTGCATCGATGGGCACATGGTCTAATTGTCAAACTCGTTCAGTCTGGCATGACCGGTGAGAGGGAGGTCGGGGTTTGAATACCAGACGAGTGTTCTTTGGGTGGTTATTCCTTAATGTTTTTTTTTCACTCTCCCCCTTTGTGCAATCGCAGGTACGCTTGCTTTAGATTCAACCTTCCTAATTCCTAACACATTAACATAATTGGTTTATATGTGTATAGCTCGAATGGGCAGTTATATGCTGCGACAAAAAAAAAATAATTAGGAATGCGTCAGTTCCAAAGGTTCTTCACTTAAGAACCGGAATCAGTTATGGTCCCAGCAAATATGATTCTAGGTTCCTTAGTTTATAGTCTTATAAGTTTTCAAAATTTAAAGTAAATAATTTGATGTATGTACATTTTTCCCAATTCCAATATGTAATAAATTAGTTGCTAATTGTTTATCTACTGCCCAGCCTTATGACAGATTCTGTAACCACCCATCTTAGAGAAAGACAAGAACAATGGATCAAATGGCTTTAATCTAGTTTGTGACATTATGTGGAGTTTGAAACAAGTGTAACCGCATGGCCTAAATTGGAAGGCGAGTTTGTGTAATAATATTGTGTGTTGTGGATTGCGAATGACAAAACGAGCGTTGCAGGTTGTTTTGATTCTTCTATAAACAAATAAACTAGTACGGATAAAAGATGGGGGAACCAGCCATCACGGCTGACTAATCAACACCCAAGTCTAGGGGACACACTGTCCAATTCGAGACTACACGGACTAGGACGCCGGTTCATCATTACTTATCTTGAGGGCTGCCACTCGACCCCAGGGTACCGGGGTTGGGAACCATGTAGAGATCACCTAGTAGTAAGACAGGCCAAGGGGGGATTCCTAGCAACAACTCGTTTTGTTATTAGCTTCCAAGTATTCTATAAGTTCTTTACTTCTAATATCTCTACCAACATAACATTTGTAATAGACATGTTAGTACTAATACACCTATTTAAAACCCAAGTTTAACATCAATCATGAACCCACACAAATATACCCCATCACCTTCCCCTTATCCTCGACCATAGCATATCCTGGCAGATTCTAAGGATCACGTTCACAAGATCAAAGAAGGGGGGGGACACACAAGGGACAAAAAAATAAATAAAAAATTGAGTCAATGATGGAATTAATACACTTTATGAATCGGCCTATTATTAATATTATAATAAACGAGTTTAATCATTTCATACCCGCTTCGGTGGCCTCATGGTCTAAGACAGTGGTATTCACCCTGCAGTATGCTAAGACATCTTAAGGTGTACGTATGCTTCAATGTATGCTATATATATCAATAAATGCATAATTTTGAATGAAAGTTATTTAATTTTGATGTGTGTATAGATTGCATTATGCATCAACAACTTTGGGGATACAAAAGTGGATATTAGGGATACACGAAAAAAAAAGTGTATTACTGCTAGTCCAAGGCATCACTCTCGCAATATAAATGACTGCCGATGATGAGTAGACGGAGTTTGAATCCCGGTCGGGTGTCATGAAAGTGGTTTTTCCTAAATGGTTTACTACTCCCCCTGCACGCAAATTTGAGTACTCTTCCACTAAATTCAAACTTCCTCACTCCTAGCACATTAGATTAATTAGTATTTATGCATACAGCCCGAAGGGGTAGTAGCAGCATCATCATCATCAACTGTTTCCAGCCTTTGACCAGGTTAGTTTAGTAAAAATGCCTCCATCTTCCTCTATTCTTCCATCATTCTTCTCCTCTCATTTGAACACTTTCTGTTATCTGCTCCTCCCATCTCTTTCTTGGCCTCCCTTGTGGTCTTTTTCCTACATACTTCATTGCCGACATTTTCTTTGACATCCTCTCTTTTTCCATCCTCATTACATGTCCATACCATCTAAGTCTTGCTTCCTCTAATATCTAATGTACTCCAAAATCCTCATTACCTGCCCATACCATATGTCTTGCTTCCTCTACTATCTAGAGTACTCCAACATCCTCATTACCTGCCCATACCATATGTCTTGCTTCCTCTACTATCTAGAGTACTCCCTGTACCCACACCCTTTTCTAGATAGCTTCATTCTTAGTAACAGATGTTGCTAAAAATTAAAATAAATATTAATATTTTTTTTGCAGGCCCAAAAAAGAGAAGCCACCAAAGAAAAGGTCAGCTACATGTGTGAGTTTCTAAGAAAGTGTAGGAAGATGCTCCAATATGTTTACCAAACAAGACCTACCTCAATGTGGGATCCCCTGGACAAAATATCCGTGTTCGCCTTCCCTTTCATGTTTATGATCTGCAACGCCGTCTATTGGCCCACTTACATCACCATGAGGAGCCGATTGGATTTGCCATCAGTTTGCACTGACGAATGACCGTTTCGTACTTGCTATTATGAATTGTTAATTTAATTAATATGCTTGAGAAGAGATGTGAATGTATGTCGGGTCCAGCGAAGGACCCATGCCGCTAGTTTCGACTGCTGGTAAATATATTTAAACACACAACTTCAACAAAGTATGATTTTAGAAACTTCTTTTCTTCTTAATATCTAGATTAGACCCCTTTGGTTATTTTCTCTTTTGATTACCAGGGAGAGGGAAGGGGGGGGAGGAGAAATGACAGTATGATTAAATGAGTGAATTGTTTCCACCATGGTTGTTACTCTCCCTCTCTCTTCCTCTTTTTTTTTTAGCACTGTGTCTTACTACTCGTTCGGGTTATACGCCTAAACTAATGTGTTAGGTTGGAGGAAGATTTAATTTAGAGGTGGTGTACAATCATTTGTGTGGAGGTAGAGTGGAAAAACAAACACTCGGTACACCCGAGCAGGATTTGAACCTCAATCTACTCGTCATTGGCAGTCTAATCTATTGCAAAAGTGACGCCTTAGACCATGCGGCTCCGAAGCTGATTACTCTCGTGTTGCAATTTAAGAACCCGGTGTAGTAACGAGACAGCTCCATTTTAGTTTTTTTTTCCAGGAGATACAAAAAAACTGTTTATAAAAATAACTAGTGGAAACGAAAGTATGAAAAAAAATATATATATATATAAATGTAGCTGTTCTGTTATTGCACTGGTCTCTAATTAATCTCGGTTAACCAGGAAGTCTGATAGTTTGAATCCCGATCAGGTGTTTTTTACTGTGATTATCACATACTCTCTCCACACAAATATGCGTGTATTTATTCTTAGCTACCACTCTCAAGTCTACCAATTCGACTAGATCATTAAAACTCCTGTATTAAATTATTTGGAACCCGCTTTGGTGGCCGCGTGGTCTAACATGCTACTATCGTGTTAATACTAGACTACCGATGATGGAGAGATCGAGGTTCGAATCTCAGTTCGGTGTACTGAGGGTGGTTTTACCCTCTCTTACCAAACAAATGCGGAACAATAAAAACATACCCAAAAGATTAATTACACAGCTGTACATTTTTAATGAGGTAGGATTTTAAGCTTGTGAGTAGCTTCAAACTTTTAAATTTGGATATAACTCTTGATACAATTCAATATGCAATGCATTTGTTAACACCCTATTTGATTATCTCTCTATTTAGCAGCGCGTCCTACTACCTGTTCGGGTTAAACACTTAAGTACTTATTACGCTAATGGGCTAGGTATTGAGAAGGTTGAATTTAGAGGAAATGAACCCGCATTTATGTGGAGGGAGAGTGGAAAACCATTTAGGAAAAACCACCCCCAGTTCACCCGACCAAGATTCGAACCTCTATTTCCCCATCCTCGGCAGTCTAGCTAAACACGAAACTAACACATTAGCTAACTATGCCACTGAGGCGGGTCCTATTTGATTAAAAATTAATAATCTAATTAATATTATCAGAGAAAATGAAAAAAAAAACCCAGGGGAATGTAGTTGGAGTCGATTAAGGACAGTGTGAGCAGAAGAAATTTGGACTGGAACAGGATGGTGGATGAAAAGTGGCGTAGAGAGAAAAGGAGGTGGAGATATACCATCCAAGCCCCAGCCTGGCAGAAACCTGATAGGGGAAATTGATGATGAACGGAATATTTTTACCCGAGATTGAAACTTTAAAAATGCTTCAAATTTTTTTAAAATGTGTCCACTAGAAACAGAACTTTCTGTAAATAGGTGACAATAACTAATATTTTGCATAAAAATGATGTTTTCTGTTATTAATTGCTTTTCTAAAATACTTTATATACATCTGCAAGCTAATGTTTTTATCAGTTCTAATAAAACTTGAATGAGCGTCTTGGAAAGTTCCCGAACATAAAGTCGAGTCAAGTTTGAATTTTATAAATATGTATATACTTATAAAACTCAACAATTAAATTTCAGATAATTAGTTAAGTTTTAAAATGAAATTTAAAGATAAAATAAAACATTATGAAATTACAATAGCATTAATATTCTTACAATTTAAAAGAACATCTGAAGGGTACAGGGGAAACATGGGGAAAATCAAAGTTTAACTCGAGCTGGTGCTGCCACAACCATGGATCTTCCTAATGCACTTTAGATTATGAATAAGAAAAGGTCCTGTAATATTTAAATTAATTTAAAAGGAAGAGTATTTGCTGGGGTCTTTCATAATTTTTATGCCGTGCCATTCCTATGTCCACTTTACATTACCCAAATAACATCCAAACAAGTAGATAAAAAGTAAACAATTAATTATTTATCCTCAGTCACACAGTAAACCACACAGTCATATACAAGCACAAATATGTCAAGTATATAAAGTTGCAGAGTTAGAACTAACCCTTTTTAGTAAAGGTTCAAGCTCGAAATATGAGTTCTCAAAGATATATTAATTATTTGAGAAGTCTAGAAGAGATTAAAAAAAAAGTCTCCAAATATGAGATTTGATTAGGTATCAAATTAAAAGTAAAGTCTTAGAGTTTCACAGGCTTATTAAACATATATGAGACGAAATATATACATATGCCAGATATGTCCATCTTTTTTCATCGTTTTAAAGAGAATAACGATGTAGAAGTTTATGCACTAGTTTTTACAGCAACTGGTGAATCCCCAGACTCCCTGTAACAAATAGAATGTTATATTAATTTAATAGCATGAACCATTCTGTGATCTGTTAAAATAAAATTTAAACTATTTTAAACATATGTTAAACTAAGAATTAAAGTCAAATTATCTAGCGAAAGCACATTAATAATTCATTCCTGGAATATTGTTAAGATATGAATTAACAAAACTTAACACTTTTATTTTTTTTAAAGAATTGTGACATTTAATTCAAAAGTATTGCAGTTACATAAAATAAAAGATTAATTGTTATTTTCCATAAGGTAATGTAAAACTAAATAGTTTAATTGCAAGATGTGCTCAAGAAATGTGTCATAATAAACTAATTAAGTGAATCCAAGGACATAATGAACTTTACTCCTATCAGTGGATGATATCAAAAGATAGCATCACTTGATTATAGATGGGTCGAATCTTATATTTCTCAAATCTGAATCTTGAATTATCATTCAAATGTTGGATTCAAATTAAAATTGACTCTTTAAAAATTTACTATTTTAGTGAAAAGTGAGAATATTAAAAATTAAATTTAGAAAAAGTTGTTTAAGAATTAGTGCCATTGATAATTATATTTTGTATGTCATATATAGCACCACAAATGGAACACTTTATTCTAAGTAAATTAATTGTATTTATACAATTTTGATATATTTTGTGCATGTGCTGGTCACTCTCCTAACTACACAAGTCAATATAATTCCTTTTACCAATTTCTTCAAACTGTTATTTAAAGTCAAGGTTTTCATAATTATAACAAATATACTTTTTTGAGATTTTTATGAATCTCAAATCTCTTGCATACAATAGGGGTCTAGCATCGCATTTCTAGTTTTTTTATACAAATGTACCAACCAACTGTGCAAATAACAAGGAACAAGGGAATGCCATATAAAAATTATTCAAACGTTCATGCTAAGAAAAACAAATATTTTTATTTGGGGCATTGCTTACAAATGTTGTTTATGTCTTTTGACCTTTTTTTTTATAACATGTTTTACATCTAATACTACACATTTTTCAATAACATTTACTCTTGAGGAATATTTAAAGATTTAAATTAAGCTACATTTATTTAGCTTACCTTGAACCTAAACAAGTTAAAATGTCAAAGTCCACCAGCATAGTTTATAGTCAGGGGGGTCACTCAAAACTCTAGAGTAAAATTATGGGCAAAATAAAATGTCGGTACCTGAGCAAGTATTAATAATTTAAATATTTAAACCCAATGCATAAGCTAGTAGATTATTGGAGTCCTACAATATTCATCATAATTAGGTTTTAAAACACTTTAAATTACTTCAAGATGAGTTTTTGTTGAAAAAACACACCTTATCATCTCCTGTTGGGAGACTTAACGTCGACACACCACAGGAAGAACCTCACCCCACCCCTGCCCCCTCCACTCACCCCCTAAAAAACAAGTACAGCCATGAAATTACTCTGCGTTGTTATCCCATTTTTTTAAGGTTTGAATTTGAAAGTCACTAGTTAATTACTATACTTTTTATTTGTGCTCAGCCACGAGTATAGAGTAGGCAAGTCAAAAAGTAGTGTGTGTGTGTGTGTGTGTGTATATATATATATATATATATACACACACACATAGTGTGTGTGTGTGTGTGTATATATATATATATACACACACACAAATGTGCTACAGCCTGTGGCCGCAGAACCTTATTTGTGAAGAGGGGAGTTATCAAAAAACTTTTATTTTTAAAAAGCTTCTCCTCCTCCCGGTCAAATGTGGGGTGCGAAAATCCTACCCCAGCAAATGCCTGAAAATTGAACCTCCTTGAGCCTATTCGGAGTGGTCCTCTTTTGTAATAATTCTGAAAATTAGATCTCTCAAGAAGCTATTTTTAGTGGTTTTTCCCCAAGCAAATTTGTTAAATATGAATGCCCCTAGTAGCTATTTAGTGATTTTTACTTGAAATTGTTTAGAATATTAAATATCTTTAAAACTATTCGAAAGGATCCCTCCCTCCAATTTTTGAAAATAGAATGCCTTTTGATTAACTAGAAAATACATGTTGGTAGCCGTGTTAATGCTAAAAAATGTCAAGTAGTGTGATTTTTCTGAGAAATTTAATATAAAATTGAGTTTAAGAAAATGCATTAGCTTATTTTGGTCACACATTTAAATATAGGCTCATAAGAATTTATAATTCCCGACAGACAACAGGATTTAAGCACTTTTCCTGGGTTTTCCCCCTGATGATCGAAATTCAAGAATAATTCTCTGTTTTACCGATGATATATTAAAAAAAATAAAAAATTATAAGGTTAGTATTATCAGTTTTATGCAAAGGCTTTAAAAAATGTTATTAATAATGTGCAGAAATATGGCTGGAACAAACCTGCGTAGTTTAAAATATGTCTGGATTTGTAACCAATAGATATTATTAGGTGCGAAAAGTATAGCAGCAAAAATTAAACCTTGTTTCGAGTATGATAACATATTTGGAATAAAGTACTGGCTCTAAGTAACCTGCCAACTTACCTGGGTAATGCTGGGGTAATGCTGGGGTAATCGTTCTTGTCCCAACAATTTCTACATGAATAAGTGTATTGGTTTTGTTTTCCTTTCCCTTTTATTGAATTCAGCCATTTGAAAATTCTTTCCCCTCACTTGGATTTACATTTTAGGCTATTCAAATTTAAATAAAAAAACTAATCACAGATATGCAGGTTTACCATACGTTCCCTTACCCACAACATGTCCTCTTTCTGAAACGTAAAATATTTTGTCTGGGCAGACTTTTATCTCAAAAAGAAAAATTGTCAAGGTTTTTGATCAGTGATGTTGCCAAGAAGAAAAAAAATGTAATAAATCGTATCTGTCATTGCATAATAGTTAAGATTAAATTGGTCTCTTATTTGGTTAATTTAAAAATGGCGTCATCATTTATAGGTAAACCTGAATGTTTTCTGGAAACGTAAATAGTGTCATCATCTATAGGTAAACCTGAATGTTTTCTGGAAACGTAAAATAGTGTAATTGCAAATTTACATACAACCCTCTGAAAATAGTTTGTTCATGTTTTTTGTGTTTTCATATTTTTTGGAAATGTATATATATTTTGATTTGATTTTTTTTGCGGTGTCTTTCACCCGTCTGGGTTATCCAAGTTTAATCATACTAATGGAGTAGAGCTAAAGACAAAATAACTTGGAGGAGATGTTTCCACATTTACAAGGAGAGAGAGCAGGAAATCATTAATAAAAAATCCCCCTTTAACACTTGGCACGAGATTCAAACCATGACCTTGCTATAAATGACAATCTAGTGTAATGCGAGTTTGACATTTAGTGCGCATGTCCACCAATGTGGGTTCAGAAATATTAATGTTTGTGTAAAGAATTTAAATAATTAACCAGTAAGGGAAATATTAAAAATATTCTTGGAATATTGTTACAATTCAGTGAATTCATTCAATTCTTTTTAAACCAAAAAGTTAATTTTTTAAGCTATTTATATGAGACTTAAGAAAAAACTATTTAAGTATTCTCAATCAATTATTGAACACTAGAGAAAATATTTGTAATATTAGTATCAAAATGCATAAGACATTAAGGGTGTACAAAGATTTGGCTCTTTTGAAATATATATTTAAGTTTCACCTCATCTGAGAAAGAAAATTTCAATTTGTAGAAATGGCTAAGTATATGATCACACAGAGAACAGAGATTGGGGTTGATAATTTGGAGATTACTGCAAATAACATAATATTATTTGAGAGGGTTAAAGAGTTTAAATACTTAGGAACAATTTTAACATGGCAATAACGATCTTAGATTGGAAATTAGGAAAATAGAGATAGGGTGTAATGAGGTGGATTGGATTGAACTAGCTCAAGATAGAGATAGGGTGTAATGAGGTGGACTGGATAGAACTAGCTCAAGGTAGAAATAGGATGTAATGAGGTGGACTTGATAGAATTAGCTCAAGATAGAGATAATTTCATAACTTTTTTAATTTAAATTTAATTTAAATTCAGTTTAAAACAATGTTTATTGGGAATTATTTTACTCAAATAGAGATAGGGTGTAATGAGGTGGACTGGATAGAACTAGCTCAAGGTAGAAATAGGAATAGGATGTAATGAGGTGGACTTGATAGAACTAGCTCAAGGTAGAAATAGGAATAGGATGTAATGAGGTGGACTTGATAGAATTAGCTCAAGATAGAGATAATTTCATAACTTTTTAAATTTAAATTTAATTTAAATTCAGTTTAAAACAATGGTTATTGGGAATTATTTTACTCATTAATTTACACCTATATGTTAATAATTACAAGCCATTTATAAATTGAATAGAAAATAATGAATTGAACATTGAAAGGAGGATAAAAGGGCAGGGCCTACACACTTACCAGAAAATTTTAGACCTCAAAGTTCACAATTAAAACACAAGATTAATAATTCTCAGTAGAAAAGAGTAAAAAACAGACTGGACTATGGCAGCATGGCTCTAGGTTGATCATTGTCACTTAAGATTCTGTTGTTGCCTGTTTCTTGACTTAAAAAAGGTTTAGGCTTGGATTCTTCAAATGCCTGTTCAAACTTGTGTCTTTATTCTTGATAGATGGATAGAATGTTGTATTTATATTATATTTAATTAGATTACACTAACTGTTGTTATTGTTTATATAGAAATTACTAACTGGTGTGAGTAGAACTGCTTGTAAGAGAATGTTATCTAAGGTCAAGACCAGGAGGGGTGCCTGGATTTGGTTGTATATTGGTGAGCAAGTTCCCACCTACAAAGATGGAAAGCAGTGCTGAATAAGGGAACTGATGCACCCTGAAAATTACATAATTATGTGTTTTGTTGTGTTTTAATTGTGAACTTTAAGACCACCAATTTTCTGGTGTGAAGGCGTTGCTCTTCTATCTTCATTTCAATATTTAATCTAATGTGGCTGTTTGGCGCCACTTTTCCTTTGTTTACGTAAAAAAATAATGGTTATTCCTGTGAAAAAGTTACAAAAAAAAAAAAAGTTGACAAATATAAAAAAAAGTTGACAAATATAACATATGCAAGAATGTGAGTGGAGGTCAGGTGTTTGCCTATTTTCTCTTACAAAAGGGGTAAGGAGTCTAAAATGGCCAAAAAATGTACTTACATAATATATGATGCCTAATTAGATGCCTAAAATGTTTTAAAAAAAAAGAGTTAGATGTGTTAGTAATGACCTTTCAAATTGGATAAAATATATCAAACAATTTTAAAGGGAAAAATATTTTGTAAATCATATTCTATCTTTAAAGGTACCTATATAGAGTTTAGAGAACTAATAATTATGTGAAGCTTAAAATTTCAAATATGAATCTTGGGAGGACTCATTTTCGATTAAAAATACAGAGTCTTTAAATATGAAAGATTAATATTGTATTCAAAATGTTAAATATATATAGACTACAGATTCGGATTCAATTTTATAATAAAGGAAATTGATAAAACTAAAGAAAAAGGAAAAATAAACAACTAAGAGTAAATTTGATGAAGAAAGCCCACCTAGGGAAAGAGGAAAAATGTGGGAAGAGTCCAATGCACAAAGGTGACATCTTCCTTTCTTCTGTCTTCTACAGTAGAAGAAGTCACACACACATTTTAACACAAATAGAATAATATTTCGGCATTGTTGCCTTTATCAGACACAAAGAAGAAAGAAAAGAGTACACAAACACTGGATTAATCCATTTTTAATTTAAAGAAAAACTGTTAGAAACACATTGTGCCAACTGTGTATTTATTATTTGTGTTAAAGTTTGTGTGACTACTTCTACTATAGAAGACAGAAGAAAGGAACAAGATGTCACCTTTGTGCATTGGATTCTTCCCACATTTTTCCTCTTTCTTGGGCTTTCTTCATCAAATTTACTCTTAGTAGTTTATTTTTACTTTTTCTTTAGTTATATCAATTTCCTTTATTATAAAAATTATTTAATCATTGGGCCACCTCAATTTTAGACACATTCGGATTCAATGAAATTTAATTCGGAATTTGAATTGACCACATAAACTTGCAAATCTTGTAATATTTTAAATCTAATCATTATTTTTAAATGGGTTATTGAACTGGATTTTTTTTTATTCAAAGAATTATATTTTTTTAGTCTTATATCTGATTCGAATGCAATAACATTTCAATATCGGATTATTAATTAGTGATTCAGATTAGACTTGAAATTGAAAATAATGAATTCGAACAAGCTTACACATAATATTTTATGATATGTTATTCTTATATAATCTAACAACAAAATTACCCTAGTTCACCACATATTGCATAATCGTCGCACCTTGTTTTTTCAGTCCAAAGATTGGTTTATTAAATTTCATCACATAATTGTCGCATAGTATAGTGCTGTTTGTCACATCAACATTAAAGGTAGACAGAGGAAATCTACTCCCCCACCCCACCCCCTATCTCTCATTTCCATGCCTCACTAAAGATCTATAAATGTTGATCTTGGATGAGCAGTTGTCTTCTAGCACACACTGTGAGCCTAGAATTCTCAGCGCAAGCCTACTGTCAGTGGGTATATTTCTGAAAGCTGAATTGTATGGTTTGTAGCAAAGGGAATTTTTGTTCACCTCTGTAAATATTTCATATATTCGATTCAACTTTGATTTTGAATCAAAAGAGTGAACTTAACACACCCCTAATGACTATAAAACAAAAGTTAGTAAGAAACAAACAAAAAAATGCAGACATACATGCCATCAAACTACCAAGGCAGGCACATCAAGACACGGACACATCCAGCCAAGAAGCGAAAACAAAAGTTAGTAAGAAACAAACAAAAAAACGCAGACATACATGCCATCAAACTACCAAGGCAGGCACATCAAGACACGGACACATCCAGCCAAGAAGCGAGGGGGGGAGGTTTAACTCCACAGATTACCCTTCAGCGTGCACGTTCTTTCGGGGCCCCTGGTCGTCCATGATGAAGGGGTAGAGCTTAGTGCGTAGAGTGCCGTCGGGCAGGACCTCGCTGTTGAGGCGGCCATGGAACTCAGGGCGTGTTTCGCGAGCGGCCAGCGTACGACTGAGCCAGAGGTCCAGGAGAGACTGTGGCCGAGAGTAGATGCTGTTGGCTCCACTCGCGCTGCGGGAGAGGGACCTTGGAACAACGGAGGGGGCAGATATGGAAACGGGAGGTGGGGACATGGGGGAATCTGTCGTGGCGCGAATAACAGAGGCCCGGACTCCCGATTCGGGCTGCGTGTCGCTGGACTTGCCAAGTCTGAGAGTAAGGACAGACAGTGTTGCCATTTTACTGCTAGTTATGAACCAATTGTGTTGAAAATAAACACATACATGGAATACATTTTGAAATATGTGTTTTGTTGCCCGGCTGTAAAAACTTGGGCACATGCAAGCTTTTTTGCAGCCAGCTAAACTAGGTTGCTTATTTAATTTTTATGATTGTAAAATAAATATATTAATTTTTAAATACAACATTGGTACATTTAACATATGGGTCAATTATCTAAGCCAGGGGTCAATCACAACTAACCAAAAATATTCAAACTTTGGATCAAAAAAGTGGACTTCACACACTCCTAGAAAACTTCAACATCATTAATAGTTGATCTATGAGTCTTTTAAGGTCGCAAATATATTAAGTACTTTAAAAACAAAATTTTAGTGTGACCAAAATAGCCCTGATTGGTTGAGACATAAGTTTGTGGTAAAATAATTAGATTTTGCTAAATAAAAAGTTGTAAATCGGTACTAAACGTGGCCAAATAAAATGCATATTTCGGCTAAAAATTAAGGGTGTGCGAAGCTTAAAAAACGTCGACCTTGGTTTGAATATTCGTTCACTTAAACTTCAATTCGAGAGCTAAAGCCCGGATTCGACAATTACAAAGCTCTGCCAAGGCAAATATTAAAAAAAATATACATGTATATATATATTTTTAGCAATGTGTCTTACTACTTGCATATGTACTAATTACGCTAGTGAGTTAAGGATGAAGAAGGATGAATTTAGCAAAAGTGTACCCGCATGTGTATGGAGAAGGAATGGACCATTTTGGAAAAACCACCCTCACTACACCTGACTGAGATTCAAATTCTGATCTCCTCAGCATCAGCAGTCCAGTCTACTGCGGCGGCAGCGCGTTAGACTATGCAACCACCGAAGCAGGTCTCATGTTTATTGTTTGATGATTGTCAACCCTCAATGTTTTGTACCAATGAACGAGTCCCCAATATTAAAATATGCATGTGTGTCATTACATTGGCTCAGCACTATGCCCTCCTTACAAATGAACTTTGAGTGCAATATTTAATCAATTTGAAAACATACAATATCGATAAGGACATTAATGTTTCTCATTCAATCAAAGACTCCTCTCGAAAACAAATTGAGCAGATATAAACTCACTGGTCCAGCTCCCTGATGGCCTGGTCCAACTCCACCTTCCCCTCTTTTCCTCCCTTCTCCCCCTTGCCGCCGGCTCCCGGCTTGTCCTCGTCCAGCTTGTTGCGGCACTCCAGAAGGCAGTTGAGCACCCGGTTGTGCTGGTCCGTACGGCAGTGGACCCGCAGGAACGCTTCTAGCTCAGTCCACATGATGCGGTATTGTTCCTCCCTGTGAAGGAAGGGAGAATACTTTGTTCGCAAGATGCAAGACAGTTCTTAATGGTTGGAGTTTTATTTATTCTCAAAGCAAAGTTGAATCTTTTTTTTTTAGGGTTGGGATTCTCGAATCCTAAAGGATAGTAGAGATTTGAGGATCCGAAAAAATTTTGGATTTCAAGCATTAAACCTTAATAATTATTATTTTAATTTTCTAAGTTAAATTTGTTTTAGAACTCTGAACTCCAATACTAATTTATTATTGGTTGTTCAGAACTAATTATAACTACAGGATGAACTTAACAACCAGACCCCAGACCAGTAATTTAGCACTTAGCTGAATGTATGAATGTTATAACTAATGGATTACAAGAAAGAATATAAATATTTAGATAATATATGTATTTTATATTATTCTACTATCTTTATATTTCCTCTTGGGTTCAAAATTTTTTACAAGATTTAAAAGTAAATTGTAGATTCGGATTTGTAAAATAGTGGATCGACACAACTTGAATTTTTTTCAAAACCAAGTAAAAGTTTAAAGCTTCATACACCCCTAAAAATGAGTAAACATCAAAAAGGTACATATGATTTTGAGAAAAAATGTACTACCATTCCTCTAGAGAGAATTTAAAGCTGCACCCAGTGTCCCAGGTCTGGATTGAACCCTAACCTCATAGATCAGAAGCTATACACTTCACCCACGATTCAAACACTGTATGTACCCACCTTTTAGGTCCCTTGCCCCGTTGACCCATGCTGGGCGTCTGCAGGGGTTCGTGTTTGGACTCCTGACCAATTAGACTGTAAATGATCTGTTTGCATTCTACTACCTCCTCATCCGTCAACTCCTCTTTAAGCATCAGGGTGGGCAGCGGGTCGACATACTGAAAAACGATCAAATGGGGCACAATAGTTAGCCTCTTGACATATCATTAAACAGGACTAGATGTGAACCACCTGGGTTATTATTTAACTTCACCTCACAATAATAATAATAATAATAATAATAATAATAATAATAAATAATAATAATATTTAGCACCGCGTCTTACTACCCATTCGGGTTATACGCTTAAGTACTAA
>CABFWB010001771.1:109223-140916 GCA_902151455.1 Timema bartmani
TTCAATTTTTCAAGTGAAATTTGTTTAAAAGCTTTAATACTTCTTATTAGTGGTACAGAATCAATTATAAGAAGAACTCAGCAACCAAACCCCAGTTCAATTATTTAACATTTAACTTCTTGTTATAATGAATGGATTATAAGTAGAGCTGTGCAGGATTGATATTTTTACTTCAGGAAATTTTCGAGCAGGAAATATCAATTTCCCACAGGAAAGGGACAATATTTTAAAATAATTTTTCACTTTAGGCTTATATTTATTTTTTCAAGTTAGAGTCTAAAATTAGCCTTTCCATTCATTTCAATAAAAAAATAATTAGATGATAAAATTAGAAGCTTAGGGGAATTTGATCCCGAATAAGGTCAGGATTTGACCCAACTTTAGTTTTAGGAGGAAATAAAAAGTTTATAAGGACAGTTTTTTGCTTAAACTTTTTTCAAATTTGGATACAGGATTTGAAAGAAAATTAAAGATTCAGATTGAGGAAATATGAGATTCGACCTACCTCTAATTCAGACTAAAATTTCTTTGTGGTTGATGTGCATCTGCCCATCATTCACACCCATTCTTTTACAATCTGCTATCAATAAAAATAAAATATGTTACTCCAGTATTCACATTTTTGAGATTGAAGAGGAATGTGGCCGATATCGTGATGGGCCAGAACTTGGTGTGTCTGTCCAGCTGCGCCCGACTCCGATTCAACAGAGTCTCCTCATCTGTCTGCTCGTACTTCCTCTTGCGCGGAAACAACTTGTTGTTCTTCATCAACATACCAAAGTCCTGGAACCAATAACATTTATAATCAATGTCGATTAATGGCCGGAGGGATTCGTTGTGCAAACCACATGACACCCTCTATTCGCAAAAGTTGGCACTATCTTCGCCAACTGATGGCAGCTGCTTGGTCAGTATGGATCGATTGCGAATGATGCCATGGGTTATTTTTTTAATCATTGAGATTAGTTATTTTTTATTTGGTGATAAGAACGTGACCTGTGCACTTAAATAGTGGAGGTATGCAATGACTCAAAAACTTCTGACTTTGCTTCAAATATTCATCAGCTTTGACTTAGATTCAAAAGTAAAACTATCCAATTCTACAACTATGAGGATTCGCCAAAAAAATATTATAAGTTGAGTACACATTTCTGTTAATTTTTTGTTGTCATTTTATGCTGTTATGTAAAACGCCGCGACAGATTTGAAAACGTTGATGTTTTTCTTAGGCGTAGCGACCCCCTCTCATATGAATCAATGCAATACACTGGAGCGACCTGGTCGCGGCGTTAGTTTTGCAGCAACCAAACCTGCAGTCTGTCACTGGCCTATCATAAATTAATGTTTACTTGACAAAAAAATTTTAATAATTAAATAACATATTCATTGTGATAATAATGTGATTTATCAACTCAGAAATAAATATGTTAATCATGTTTGAAATATAACATTTAATAAATTATTTTTAATACCTAAAGATTAAAAGCTTGGCACAATGAGCTACACCACAAAAATGTATCATAAGGGTTAAGCTAGAGCTCATATTTTCAACCACATACCTAAGCTTAAGAAAACAACTGTTTCGACTTCATGAAATAAGTTATGCTCAATGTGTTTACATCATGATGTAACTAAGTTTTTGGCTTGCTATTTTTCCTTTATTTTATTTTTTTTATAAGTTTAGTAACTGGAATTTTGTTTTCTTACTTAAGTTTATATACAGCTTTTACAATGAAATGAACACAATTTACACTGCCAACAATAGACAAAGAGGTAATGGCTGCTTCTTGAATAAAATCGATCATTACCACCCAATCCCACACACCTAGATTTCATTCTATCAGAACTCATCAGGAAGTAGTGTCAAATGCAGGAAGCAACTTAATAAAATAAGAAATCAAAATACACAAAAGGTAAGAAAAGGAAATTGATAAAGAATGAGAGGACATTTCGATAGTCACATGTAAAAGGAAAATATAAAGGACAAACACAGCAAAAGGATTTTGGATGTTAATAAATATCTCTTTAAGGAAAACATCTTTTTACTTTATGAGATATGGTAAGAGGCAGCCATTATCTCTTTGTCAAATGGAAGCAATAAAAAGTGTGAACTGTGTTATTTTTATTTTAACCCTTTTAGTGCCACGAGCCGATCTGATCAGCTCCACCTACTATTGCTAAAGTGCCACGAGTCAATCTGATCAGCTCCGCCTACTATCGCTAAAGTGCCACGAGACGATTTGATCGGCTCTGCCTATTATCACTAAAGTGCCACGATACAATCTGATCAGCTCCGCCTACTACTGTTAAAAGTGCCACGAGACGATCTCATCAGCTCCGCCTACTACTGTTAAAAGTGCCACGAGACGATCTCATCAGCTCCGCCTACTACTGTTAAAAGTGCCACGAGACAATCTCATCAGCTCCGCCTACTACTGTTAAAAGTGCCACGAGACAATCTCATCAGCTCCGCCTACTACTGTTAAAAGTGCCACGAGACAATCTGATCAGCTCCGCCTACTACTGTTAAAAGTGCCACGAGACAATCTGATCAGCTCCGCCTACTACTGTTAAAAGTGCCAGAGCCGATGAGGTTGGCTCTCCAGATTTGAGCTAGTTCTCGCTTTATCTGATAGATAGTGTAGTAGTGTCATATATCACTGGAATGAAAACATTTCCCTCATTTATTTTATATAATGTTGGAAACAAAAATCAACCGTTAATAGTTATTGTAACTGGGAGTTTAGTAAATTTACTATGGTAGGGTCATTTACTCAATGTGCCAAGTGCAACGCTAGTTTACGTACGAGCTGCACGGAAAAACATAAGTGTGGCTCACATTCAAACTGATGTAAATAGTTTTGTAAACAGTTTTCAAATGTACGGGTCAAATTGTTCTGAGTTTGGCAAAATATACTATTTAGATTTTCATGTGTGAATGAAAAGATTTCTTTACCAATGTAAGCAAATAGGGCGTAATGACTTTATAAATTTATATAATACTTTTAAAAAATATGAAATTATTCATTATAAAAGGTTTTCAGAAAAACGCAATTATTATGTGTAGGCCTAAATATTTATTCATGAGGAAAGCAATCTAAAAAAATCTTGCTGTCAGGTAGGTAATAACGGCCCAAAAAATATCTAATTTAAGATATCAAATAAACATTCATGTAATCACTATTTATAATCACATATACTGGTATTTAAAACTTTATTTTCTTATATAAAACTAAATGCACTACAGCAAAATAATATTGAAATTATATATAATATTTTTTTAAATATATTAGTTGGCATTAGTTTTGAAAAAAAATTAAAATTAAATTGTATTGATTTATTATTATTAAATAACAGAACATACAGATTAAAATGATAGACAAATCAAAATAATTGCTTCATAAATAAAGGTTTGGCGAATTTTCTTGCAAACCCTTACAAAAATGAGGAAATAGCCGTGACATTCTTCGCACACAAAATCTAACAGGCCTCTAGCATTCTTTGCGCTCGAATTCTGGAACAGGCGTGGCACTAAAATGGTTAAAATCCATATAGTTGGTACTCTTTAACTATATGTTTATATCCATCTTTCTTGTACCTTCTTACAAATATAACAAAGAGTACCTCAAAAAATGAAAAGAGGTTTTCCTTAAGGAGATAAAGTTTGTATAGTAATTATTATTTTTTACGTTGTTTCTCATGGGTTTTTTCTATACAAGGGTTGTTTATTTTAATTTTTTAACTATGCAATGCCGAAACACAGGTGCAGACTTGTAAATTACGTATATATATTTATTATTTTATAAAAAAAATGCTGTAGTTTAGAACCAGACGAAATTACAAAAACCAAACTTAACAGAAATAAATGGTCTTGCTCTTTGGATGATTGATAAGTGACAAATAATTAATATGGATAGTCAATTAATATTTTACATCCAAATTATAAGTTTTAATTTCATTTCACAAATTTTAAATTTTATTTGCAAATTATCTGTTTCAAAACGATTGATGAATTTTTTTCTTATTAATCTTTGATGTTTATAGTGTGAGATTTTTCATGTATGTATGTATGTTTATGTTCTTTTTTTTTTGTGAGAAATTTTAAAAGGCTATGAAGCAAATATGTGAAATTGGCTCCGTGTGTTTTCGGCCAGGCTAGTGAATGTGTACTGAGTTCAAAAGAGTTAAATATAATTTACAAAATGTTATAATGCAGACATGATTAACATACTTTGTTCAGAGTTGACAAATAGCATTAACATCATGAAATATTATTTTATTGCGGTATTTTAGATTTTTGTAATGTGAGCATTAATCAGTGATGCCCAAAACAACACAAATGACAACAACAGCTGAGCATAAAATAATCTGTGTTTTAACTTTAAATATTTATATTGGTAAAACTTTGTTTTTAAATCCGAAATTTTACTTTCGAATCAAAGTCAAAGCTGATGAAGCTTCACACACCCCTAATAAAAAGACCCAAGTGCGGACACAAATACTTCCTTTCCGCCACTCACAGTTATCCTGTAGTCTGTGATCCGGCCCCCGCTACCCTCGCTGATGGAGGGGGGGTCCTCCAACACGCTGCGGGCAGTCACCAAAGTGTGCACAAAGATCTCGCCCCCATGGGCGGCCAGGAGGTGGGAGATCATCTTCCCGCCCGCCTTACGAGGCATCTCCAGCATCACAGAGCGACCACTCAACAGGAAGTTGATAAGGCAAGATGAGGGACGACTGGAAACAGTGTTCAGTGAGTAAGTGCATGTCTCGTGTAAATCAACTTTATGAAAATGTTCAATAAGGACAGCAACAAGAAAGTGTGCCATTTTAAAATTTTATTTTTAGCCCTAAATCTTACTAACTGTTTGGGTTGTACTCATATGTATTGATTACACCCATGTATTAAGGATGAGAAAGGGTGAATTAGGTAGAAGTCCACTCACATTTGCATTTAGGGTAAACCACCCTCATGACAACCAACCAGGATTTGAACCCCAATCTTCCTGTAATCGGCATTCAATTATATATCAAAACTAATGCTTTAGAACAGAACTGTCCAACCTGTGACCCCCAAGTATGTTATCTGCGGCGCGCCAGCTCAAACAAATTGTGGATAGAGATAGGGAGGGAAGCCGAGATGGATGGATGGTCGGACGAATGGATGGGTGTGGATATATTTGGGCATTAGGTATTATATATCTCATGATTGGCCCCAAGCCCATTCGCCAAGAACTTTTGCAGCCCTCAGTCAAGAAAGGGGTGGATATGCCTGCCTTAGACTATTCAAACACCAAAGCGGGTGAGCATTATATTAATCTCTTCCAACCTGCTTCAGAGGCCGCATGGTCTAAGATGCTACTCTTGCAGTAGACTAGACTGCCTATGATGAGGAGATCGAGGTCCAAATCTCAGTCGCGTGTACTAAGGGTGGTTTTCCATTATGATTTTTAACTCTCATTCCATGTAAATGTGAATATACTTTCTCTAAATATAACCTTCTTCATTCCTAAAACCATAAGCGTAATTAGTACTAAGAAATAATGCTAACAAAAAAATCTTCCATGACCAATGACCAAGCAAGAGCACTCATGTGTAAATTTTAACCAGGAGCCCTAATACCACTAAGTCTGTGGGAATACAAAATTTTCAATTTCAAATCAAATCAGAATCTTTGCTTACCAGCTCAAATCAATTCTGATTTGAATATCATGATTTATAACATTTTTGGAATGAATCTATAATGAATATTGTGTAGTGATAATATTTTTAATAAAAATCATACAATAGGCCAAACTATATTTTTTAGGCTCATTCCCTTTTATATGTTTTTAACAAGCTTTCCTGAGTACCTTTTTCCATAAAATATAATATACAGCTCAAAACACAAAAAAGTGTAAAGATGTTTTCATTAAAAAAACTTAACTAAAAAGTCACAAATATTTTCACATCTTTATTTATGAATAAAAACATTAACTCAAAAGATTTTCCTTTTTATCAAATGGTATTTTTGGCAGCTTGATGGTATTGGGGAGAAGGAAGAGGAAGTACAGGAACAGCTACAGGAATGAAACAAGGAAGTGAAAGAGAGTGGAATGAAATGTATCATGGGGAAGTGTGAAATGATGGTAGAGACAGGGAAGAGGATATGGCCTAGTATAGCTATAAAGTTGTATGGAATAGAGAGAATCTAATAAGAGGACAGCAGGGAGAGTTGTTCTATAGGTGTGTAAGAGACCTGCTATGGAGAAGAGGACAGCAGGGAGAGTTGTTCTATAGGTGTGTAAGAGACCTGCTATGGAGAAGAGGACAGCAGGGAGAGTTGTTCTATAGGTGTGTAAAACACCTGCTATGGAGAAGAGGACAGCAGGGAGAGTTGTTCTATAGGTGTGTAAAACACCTGCTATGGAGAAAAGAAGACCCCTTGAAGTGTAAGAAGTGTTGTACAGGACGTACTTTGTACCCATTGGTACACATGCAGCAGAAACATGGACAGTGAATGTAAGAAAGACTAGGAAAGTGGAGGCCATAGGAATAAAGTTTGTGAACCGCATGTTAGCTGTCACAAGAAGAAACTGGATTAGGAATGAAGATATCTGGGAAAGAGTGGGGTACAGGGAGTGCATGAGATAGTAGAGGAAGCAAGAGTGAGATGGTATGTTCATGTAATGAAGATGGAAATAGAGAGTATAAGCAAAGAGAAAGATGGAAATGAAGAATAAGACTGCAAGAGAGGCCAAGCACGAGACGGGAGAAGATAACAGAGAGTATGCAAGTGAAAGGAGATGAATGAGAGCAATTAAAGGAGGAAGAGTGGTGGAAAAATAGAGAAAGATAAAGGCTTTTTTTTTACTAAAGTGACTCAGCCACAAGCTAGGAACAGTTGATGATGATGAGTTAAGTGATAAATCAAATAAATGTATTTGAGAATAATAATATCCTTAGAACATTGTGTCAAGTCAAACCAAAGATAAAACAAATTCACAAAATAAGATAGATCTCTGTATTCATTAAGGAAAATCTTTCTTCACTCTTTGAGGCACATGTCGTTAAAATTGGTAGACGGTACAGGAAGGATATATAAGAACCAAAAAAATATGTCTTTTACAATTAAAAGATCAACACACTTTAAACCGCTACCAATGGACAAAGATAAACACATTCCAAACTTTACACTGTTGCCAATGTACAGAGTGAGACATAGACAGCGCTTTACGGCTACCGCCAAGCGGTAATGGCTGCTTCTTAAAGGAAAATCAGTCTATTCCTAATTCTTTGAACTTTGATTATATTGGAATTGTTCAGGAGAAAGTGTGAAAAGGCATATTATATGACAAAGAGTACAAATAATGGAAAAGTAAAGCCCCAGTGTGAATTTTTTTTTAGTAATAACATTTCTATATCACCTGTTAACATCGGCTGGGGTAATCCTGTGCATGGCTATGCAGTTCTGCATCTCAGAGGCACTACACCCCCGTGGGGTACACCACTTGAGTGTCACTGTCTCATAGTCTGTGCCATCCCGCTGGGTCCGGATCAAGGCAGAGTCCGCGGCATTGCCTGGTTCCAAATATAAGCGAGGGGAGTTATCAGACTAGTTTTCTACTGACCTGCTTTGTAACTCTTATTACTACGGTAAAACTTTAGTAGTTGAAATTCCGGACAGTCCAAACAAATTTTCGGGGGAAAAAAAATTAAGTCAAATAATTTTTTTTAATTGGTTAAAAAGTTCAGAGTTAAAAAATAATTGTAAGAAACAGTGATATCTGATAATAAATGCTTAATATTTAAATGTTGTAGTCAACACAATGTGTTTTCCTGTAACTAAAAATAATTACATATTATGTTATACAGCAATTAAATAAATGGAAATTTGTTTGAACTCATTCAATTGTAATTTAAAATTTGTGAAAATACTGTACCCCTGTATTCTACTGATTAATTCAAATTGTTGCTAATATGAACAAGCTTCGGTCCCAATAAGTTTTGATTAGCAAAGTTCTAGTGTATTAAGATAGTTCCTCTCTGAAAATCATGTGCAAAGTTCACTAATGGTGAATTTTTTTTATGATTAATTCAAATTGTTGCTAATATGAACAAGCTTCGGTCCCGATAAGTTTTGATTAGCAAAGTTCTAGTGTATTAAGATAGTTCCTCTCTGAAAATCATGTGCAAAGTTCACTAATGGTGGATTTTTTTTTTTTTGTAAAAACTCAATTTAGGACTATTTTTTAGCAACTATGACTGACATTAACGGACTGTTAGTGCCTTATTGCAAGCCTCCAGCAGTGTTTAAAACAATATCTCAGACAGAAGGAGCAAAAACACTGGATTTGCTTGCTAAAACTTCAATTTTAAGTCCCAAGTTGTGTTTCAAATACTCTAGGTCCTTACAATAATGATGAGACTGATGTGATAAGACAACAATCCCAGCGCATACCCTTAAGGATAGATGTATGAGCCGCGGCTGCGTGGAATATCTCAACGTCATAGTTGGCGGAAGAACTGGCGTTCTGCTCCTCCTTCATGGGTATCCCTGTGACGGTGGTGGAGCCCAGGTTGTAGTGGCTCATGATCAGGTTGGACAACTTTCCGGACAACTCCCCTCCCGCTTTCACAGAGTGTACTTCACTGGTGAGGATGGACGACACCTTGCCAACAAAAACACGGTTTTTTGTTATCATAGTTTCTTTAAGAAAAACATCTTTTCACTTTTTGGGGTATTTTGTTATATTTGGAAGATCCATTTTCCACAAGAGGCAACCATTACCTCCTTGTCCAATGGGAGCAATGTAAAGTGTGTTCTTTTTTTCATTGTAAAAGCCATTTGTGTTTGTTTCTTTTATATGTTTCTATCCACCCTTCTTGTAAATTCTTCCAAATAAAGTATTTGCTTTGTAAATATCGCTTTTTGACAGATAGTACGGGCGTGAGAAACATCAAAAACTTCAACTTCTGTTAAAATATTTTGTCAGCTTCAGCTTTGATTAGAAAATAAAATTACAGATTCTACTATTACGAAGCTTCACAACTAAAAAGGTTTTTAATCAAATTACACATATTTTATGAGCAATTTTTGTCATTTTGTTCTGTTATGTACTTCACAAATTAATGTCCATATAACAAAAATAAAAAACTGAATTAAATGTTATGATAGTTACTTAATTTATCAGATTAAGATGAAGTATGTAATTCACATTTACAATATAAGTTTTGTTCCAACATTACAATATATTGTTTTTTTAAATATTTAAACCCTGACTCGACTTAAGGAATATTTCATATTATTCAATTTGACTTTACTCTGAATTTAATAAGTTGACAACTGCTTCGGTGGCCGCATAGTCTAAGGCATCACTCTCGCAATAGACTAAATTGCAGATAATAGGGAGATTGGCGTTTGATCCCGGTCGGGTGTACTGATGGTCGTTTTTCTTTAATGGTTTCCCACTCACTCACTCACTCACTCACTCACTCACTCACTCACTCACTCACTCACTCACTCACTCACTCACTCACTCACTCACTCACTCACTCACTCACTCACTCACTCACTCACTCACTCACTCACTCACTCACTCACTCACTCACTCACTCACTCACTCACTCACTCACTCACTCACTCACTCACTCACTCACTCACTCACTCACTCACTCACTCACTCACTCACTCACTCACTCACTCACTCACTCACTCACTCACTCACTCACTCACTCACTCACTCACTCACTCACTCACTCACTCACTCACTCACTCACTCACTCACTCACTCACTCACTCACTCACTCACTCACTCACTCACTCACTCACTCACTCACTCACTCACTCACTCACTCACTCACTCACTCACTCACTCACTCACTCACTCACTCACTCACTCACTCACTCACTCACTCACTCACTCACTCACTCACTCACTCACTCACTCACTCACTCACTCACTCACTCACTCACTCACTCACTCACTCACTCACTCACTCACTCACTCACTCACTCACTCACTCACTCACTCACTCACTCACTCACTCACTCACTCACTCACTCACTCACTCACTCACTCACTCACTCACTCACTCACTCACTCACTCACTCACTCACTCACTCACTCACTCACTCACTCACTCACTCACTCACTCACTCACTCACTCACTCACTCACTCACTCACTCACTCACTCACTCACTCACTCACTCACTCACTCACTCACTCACTCACTCACTCACTCACTCACTCACTCACTCACTCACTCACTCACTCACTCACTCACTCACTCACTCACTCACTCACTCACTCACTCACTCACTCACTCACTCACTCACTCACTCACTCACTCACTCACTCACTCACTCACTCACTCACTCACTCACTCACTCACTCACTCACTCACTCACTCACTCACTCACTCACTCACTCACTCACTCACTCACTCACTCTCTTAACACAAATGTGGGTAAAATTCCTCCAAATCAACCTTCCCCATTCCCATTCCCATTCCACTATCGTAATTAGTACGTAGACGTGTAACCCAAACAGTTAGTAAGACACGGTGCTAAAAAAAAAGTTTGCTTTGCAGATCCCTAACAGATGGTGTCAATTTTGATGGGTGAGATAATAATTGACCTTTTGTAAAAGTTTCCTCAGCTATTTTATTTTTTAAATGCAATAAAATATTCTTTCTATAACCATCCAACTGACCTCCTTCACAGGATGGCTCGAAACTTGGGACACAACGGTATTAGGGTGGACGTTGATGATCACAAGGTGACAGTGGTGGATAGCGATCAAGCTAAAAGGGAAATGAGAGTTAAAATAAGCTGACACACACCCTAAAATTATACATTATAATAATATACAGTCAAAGTTTGCTTCTTTTTTTAAAGTTTGCTTCTTTTTTTAAAGTTTGGGCTTCATATTTTTCCATTGCTCATCATCATGGACAGTCTCCAGCCACTGGCCAGGTTTGTTTGGAGCACAAGCCTCTCTAACATATCCTTTATCTCTATCACCTCTCCCCCTCCACCATGACCCAGTCTTCTCCTCTCTCCTACACACTCCCTTCAACCACCTGTCCTTTAGTCTTCCTCTTGACCTCCTAAGTGAAATTTGTTCTAGAGCTCTAATACTACTTATTGGTAGTTTAAAACCATTTATAATTATAGGATTAACTTAACAACCAAACCCCAGACTGGTAATTTAACATTAAAATGAATGTATTGGTGTTATAACGAATGGATTATAAGGAAGAATTTTAACATCTAGTTAATATTTGTATTTTCTATTATTCCGTCATAATTTTCCAAGATTCGGAGATAAATTGGAGATTTAGATATGTAATGCGAACCAGACGGAAGAGCCTTGCAGGCTGCCACTTGCCATCTGCTGGTCTAAGGGATGTCCTATTCTCAATCCTGATCAGATGTACCCTTGGGTGGTTTTTGTTAAATGATTTCCCACCCTTCCTCCATGAAAATGGAGGTACAATTCCTATCTATTATACCTTCCTCCCTACACCATTTGTGTAATCATCATATATGCATACAACCCAAACGGGTAGTAAGATGCGATGATAAAAAAAAGACTTCACCAACGATAGGTCATGCCAAGTACCGAAACCAGGACCCTTTGATCAGTAGGCAGACCCGCTACGAATTCAGCTAAGGTGTCTGACTCTGTGTCATACAAAACATAGCAATGCCCCAGAAATCCCAACTCACTGGTCTGAAGAGGCTGCTATCTTGTTCTGCTGTATCAGAATGTTCTGGAAGATGTCCTCCAGACTTTTCATGCTGGCGTCATCACGAGCAGACATGATAACAATCACCCTGCACCTGTTCAGCACCTGTAACCATAGACACGGCATTACAAAATGTGGGAATATTATATGTTAGAAGAGAAAACGATGATCCAGGAAAGGGAATTGAGCCCGGGACCTTTGGATTAATGCGACAATGCTCTACAACCGAGTCATCCTAATTTGTCTTGTATCTCGAGAGGCCAAAGATCTAGGGATCAATTCTCGTTTCCAGGTTGTTATTATTTACGAGAATGAATTTGATTCCCGTGTTAAGAACCAATCCTGTGGACAGCTATCACATATAAGTTTGTGATAAATATAAAGTAGAATATAATTACTGAAAAAAACAAAACAAAACAAGCCAATATTCTATTAGTGGGTTGTTGGTTGTTAGTGAAATTTATGGAAATCAATATTTGATTATAAACACATTTTTTTTAGCAGTCAAATCAAGTGTTTTAAAGCAAAACAAAGAATTTGAGAAGGGGTCTACAAAGCTTTAAAACTTCAACTTTACTCATAGAAATCTTTCAGAAAACCCTACTTAAACAACAATAAAGCTTCACTAAGAGAAATAATGACAGCTAAAATAGTCAATTTATGTTCAATTATTGCCAATAAGAGCTATTGTGAACTTTACAAATTAATATTCTTATAAAAAATTTGAAGTAAGTTCTTTTAGCACAGCGTCTTACTACCAGTTAAGGTTATACACATGTGTACTAATTATGCTAATGAGTTAGGGGGACAAGAAAGGTTGGATTTAGAGGATGTATACCTGCATTTTTGTGGAGGGAGAGTGGAAAACCATTTAGAATAAATCACCCCCTATACACCCAACCAAGATTCAAACCCTAATCTCCTTGGCATCAGCATGTGGGTGACGGCTTAGACAATATGGCCAACGAAGCAGGTATGAAGTGATTGAATTGCATGTTGAGATAATATGTTGTCAGGGTTGCCAAGCACCTGGAAAACTGGGAAAACACAAGGAATTTTTTGTGTTTGGAAAAAATAGGAATACACAAGGAATTTTTTGTGTTTGGAAAAAACAGGAAAACACAGGGAATGTTTTGGGTTTGGAAATATCGTTAAAAAACAGGGAATTTTGCAAAATTTATTAAAAATACTGGAATATTTATTAATTTGGGACATTTAACTGAAAGCTTAAAATACTGGGTCGATACTACTCAAACAAAAAAAAAGTTTTCATTAAACTCTACTTAAAGTGAAAAATGCCAATTTGCACAACCCTAATAAAAAGATGGATCTGGCCGCATTCTATTTTGGTCCATTCAAAGGTCTGCGGGCCACTAAGAATAATGTATAGTTAGCAAGCTCGACATGCTTGATATATAGGATAGAGCTTTCAGATCAGAGTGGGGGATCAGTAACCCCTCGTGCTCTAGGACTGCAGATAGCTACAAATTAGCGGTGTGCCAAGTCCACTTTTTTCAATTCGAAGCGTACTCGAATCAAATATAAATGAAATGTCCTTAAAGGCGAATCAAAGTTCAAATTTTTTTTTTGTTAGGTATTTTATGCTTGAGCAAATATATTTTAGAATCAAATAGCCAAAGCTATTATTTATGCATTTAGGTTAGGGTTACTCCATCCCGTGTCCAGGTGTTATTTTTCAATTTTCAGAATAAAATATATTTTAGTTATTTATTTACAGTAGGCCGCATCACAGCAGTTTTCAATTATAAATAAGTTCACTATGTTCGGTGCTCATTTTGCTCTTCCAGCGTTTTTCAGCATTCAACGCACCATTTTATGTCAATAATTAAGTCTGTTTACAGCAGTGATGGGCACTATCATACGACCCACCTCAGTGGCGTAGTTAACTAACGCACTAGTTTCGCGTTGAGCTGGATTGCCGAGGACGGGGAGATTGAAGCTCGAATCTCGGTCGGGTATAATGGGGGTGGTTTTTCCAAAATGGTTTTCCACTCTCCCTCCAAGCAAATGCGGGTTAAATTCTTCTACATTAAACCTTTCCAATTTTTAACCCATTAATGTGACTAGTACATAAACATATAGCCCAAACGACTAGCAAGACGCGATGCTAAAAAAAATATTAAGGTTTTTTTTCAATGTGAATGTTGTCTTGTACTGTTATAACAGCTCAGAATGGCAATAATTGACCATTATTGGCAAAGATTTGTAGTTGTCGGAGTTGGATTTTTTTTAAGCTAATTCAAAGTCGATATTTGTTATGAAGCCAAGTCGAAGTTTTGAGGCTTTGTATATTCCTACTACCGATATAAATATTTCTCCAATGCAGGTTAACCAAGTTGAATAAAACACTGACATGGAGAAGCTCCTTTATAGTTTTATCGGTGGTTGGCATTTAAAACCTGATAACAAGGGTTCAAATCCCAATCCGGGCGTTATTTTTCTAAATTTACACAAACTAGGCCTAAAACAATGTTTAGATCAAAGTGTTTTCACATTTGGATGTGACTGTGACCTTGGTAGTACCTTGCTGGCGTTCTCTGTGAGTGAAGTTCTTTTCTCGTGCTGAATGTCGGTGCATTCGCAGTGCGCCTCGGCAGCAGCCTTGAGGCCATGAATGACAGAGAAGTCCTCCTGTTGAGGCCTGGGAGGGACTCCTATCGTGGCCAGTGAACTTATTATCTACACAAAGCATTCACTTTCTAGAACATTTCTTAAAAAACTTTTGTATCGTGTATAAACAATATTTTTATATTTTTATAGGTAAAAATATGGGAAAATATATCACTTCCGTAACTGCATGGTCTAAGGCGTCACTCTTGCAATCTACGATGGGGAGACCCGGGTTTGAATCTCAGTCAGGTGTATTGAGGGTTTTTTTTCCTTAATTGTTTTCCACTCTCCTTCTATGCACACACGGGTACCTACACTTCCTTTAAATTCAAATTTCCTCATTTCTAACAATGTAATTAGCTCATATATATTTAACTCTATTGGATCATGCGGTGACTAAAACAACTAACGAGTGAGAGTGAAAATTGAATGAAAAATAAATCTGACACAGAGAAAGAGGAAAAAAAATTCACATATTTCTTTCTTCTGTCTTCTTTGGTAAAATGAATGTTTTTGTTTTCGTTTGATAAAGACAATAACTCTGAAATATAAAAACTTTGCATTTTAATTTGTGTGCAACTTTATTGTCCGTATTACCCGCGCATTTAATTAAATAGATAAGAGGAACATAAGATTCAGGAGAAATGTACCCGCTTTTGATTGGAGCCAAAGTGGGAAACCAATTATGAAATACCAACTGGTCCGAATTTGAAACCTTGACATCCCCGTCACTGGCAAACCAGTATAGATGAGCTTGATGATTTGTCTGTGCTTTATTTTTAGCACCGCGTCTTACTACCTATTTGGGTTATACACTAATGTACTAATTAAACTAATGGGTTAGGGATGAGGAAGGTTTAATTTAGAAGAAGTGTATCCACATTTACATGGAGAGTGTGGAAAACCATTTGGGGAAAAGCCCTCAGTTCACCCGATCGAGATCGAACCCTGATCTCCCTGTCATCAGCAGTCTAGTCTATTGAGAGAGTGATGTCTTAGAAGATGCGGCCATCGAAGCGAGTGTCTGTGTGCTCCTTGGTGTAAGAACTTATAAATAAGTTGGAGAGAATCCTCACATGTTGGATATTTTGCTGCTGGGGACTCCATGTGTTCAAGGTTCGGGCCAACAAGTCGCTCACAATAAAACGAACCTGGAATTGAAATATTATTATTATTATTAGCACCGCGTCTTACTACCCGTTCGGGCTATACGCACTTACGCTAATGTGTAATGGTAGGGTGATTGTGAGATGAAATGGAGGACCTACAGTTTAACGTGGAATCCGAACCACGGTGGAGGCCTGGCATTCCACACATTCACAAGTTGTGATTAATACACGTCTTGTCAGAGGTGAAGGAAGGGTTTGGCAATCAGATAAATCTGTGCCGGGACCGAGGATTGAACCCCGGACCCCCAGCACAAAAGTCCGACACCTTACCTCTAGACCACCAGGTCACCTGGAATTGAAATATGTTTTTTAGTAAAAAGAAAATCGGGGCTTACTATAATATATTAAAATAAAAATTGATTTGCAATTTTTCTGTCTAAGACTTGCAAATTTTGTTTTATTTTATTTAAACATACGTGAATCCAAGTTTTTCAATTTTGAGTAGTTTCTGAAATAAATATTTCAAAAATAAAAATGTTCATAATCAAAGCCCAACCAAATATCTTAAAATAAAAATGTGTTGAATTGATTTCAATTGAATTGGGATGTTTATGGTTAGGTCTAAATGTTTCCAAATTAAATCCAAATCAAATAGTAGACTAATTTATTTATTTATTGCTTGTAATTGAGTCTAATAAGAAATTAAACAAGGTCAATAAAATGTGTGTTTAAATAATTAATAGAATATTAATGCTACAAAACTTGCAAGTTTCTATTGTCAAGTCAAATAAAGGATTGGATTTAACTTCTTTAAAAAATTACACTACGGTATTCAAAAAGTTTGACTTTTATATTTGAATCTACGATTAAATCCCAATGAATCTGATTCTGGGACCTATTTGGATTTATGAATTTAAATCTGACTTGAATATTTTAAATACTAAGGGTGAAAATTTTGAATCGAATGCAGGGTGGCTACAAAACATATTTTACAAAATTCCCTGACTTTTCCAGGTTTTCCAGGCAACATTTTTCAATTTTCCTTGACTACTTTTTTTTAGTTTTAATGGTGGATGATGACTTGTTTTATTTATTACTGATCACATATTAAAAAAGTTTGTACTTACTAAACAAAAACAGTTTTATCAGTTATTTTAAAAAGTAAAATGTTATTTTATTTAGGTATTATTAACTTTTGTTTTAGTGTTTAGTTGCGAAATTAATGGGATTTTTAGACATATTTTTTAATTCCCTGACTTTTCCTTATTTTTAGTTAAATTCCCTGACATTTCCCTGTTTTCCCTGTCATTCAAAAATTCCCTGACTTTTCCAGGTTTTCCCTGTCTGTAGCCACCATGGAATGACACTCCTACACCCAATATCACTTTTGAGAGGACTGCAAGTCTTATGGTCAAAATTTTATCTTCGCTCTCTCTCGGTTAACTCGTGTCAAATCTCCCAGTTTTCAGTTATTGGTATGTCGGAAGGTTGTGTGCTGCCCTCTCGGCGGACCAGTGTTGCTAAACTTGTTTTTTAAGTTATTTAATGAAGATTGACCGCATGAAAACAAGAGAATAACGCTGTTTCGCAATATAAGCCACACAGTTCCCTCAAAAATGATATCCAATGTAGTAAGATCTAGATTAAAATTTAAAACGAGTACCCTGGGAGGGCAATGAGAGAAATGGGGAAGTGAGATAGGCTGTATAAATCTTTTCACTTTTTTTTTCTGAGACAAAACTATTCAATTTAGGAAAATAGGATAAGGCAGTAAACATTTATTAGAATTACCCAGGCTTTGATAACAAAACAAGACTTGGAATATAAATAAACTCAATGCACCCGATCAGGGATCAAAGCCCAGCTTCCTAGGTCAGAGTTTGCTCCAGTATTAATGTATGAATGGGCTTTCTATTTGAAAGTTCATTTTTAATGAGGATCTTTTTTTAAATTTATTTATATAGCACCACGTCTTACTACCTGTTCGGGTTATACACTTAAGTACTATTACACTAATGGATTAGGAATTGGGAAGGTTGAATTTAAAGGAAGTGAACCCGCATTTTTGTGGAGGGAGAGTAGAAAACGACTTAGGAAAAGCCAGCCCCAGTTCACCTAACCAAGATTCGAACCTCTACCTCCCCGTCCTCGGCAGTCAAGCTCAACACTACCAGCGCATTAGCTAACTATGTCAACAAGGCGGCTCATTAATGAGGATCAATGTTGGAAGTTATTTAACTTGTGTTGTCAGATTACAGAGATACAACACCTTAGGCAATTCCTTCCTAGTATATACTCTGTTTACCTGGAAAAGTAGCAGTCTTAGCTTGACTGGTTCAACTATGGCCCCGTTATCTAATAAGATACACTATGGTGGAACACAGTAAGATAAGCTTTTTTTTTAGCATCACATCTTACTACTTGTTCAGGTTACACACAGATAATCTTGTTGAATCTTTCAGGTTAAGCTGAGTGTATAGTGGTTGAAATTGGATGCAACTTTCTAGGGACACGCGCAGCTTCGTAATAGCAAAGCCCAAGTCAAAGTTAAAGGTGAAATTACCTTCACTTCAACTTTGACACCCACAATAACCTTAACATCTTCAAAACAAATTGAAGGAAGAAGAAAACTTTGATATATTGTGACACATATTTGAAATCTCTCACTAAATATGACACATTTCAACATTTGATTTATTTTATAACAGCTAATAAATGGTATTTTAACACCAACTAGGGATTAAATTATATCTAGACCTTACTTAAGCATAGGTAAATCAAGATATGTCAGCGTTAAAAATTATAGTGTGCTTTGTTTATTTTTCCACACCTTTCTCTTTACCTAGATACACATAATGAATAGGCCCTAGTTTAAAAATTAAAAATTGTGGTACATGCGATAGCAACAAAAGACCTAGGCTACGATATAATTGACTTTGTATTTTCTTTGCATGTTTCAAGATTCCCTTACCCGCTTTGGTGGTTGCGTGATCTAACACACTACTCTCGCAGTAGACTAAACTGCCAATGACAGGGAGATCGAGGTTTAAATCTTGGTCAGGTGTACAAGATGATTTTTCAAAAAAAAAATTACTTTCCCTCCACGCAAATGTGGGTACATATCCTAAAAATATAACCTTCATAATCCCTAAAACCATCAGCATTAAAAGTACATAAGAGTATAACCCGAACGGGTAGTAAGACGTGATACTAAAAAAAATCCCTTTGATTTAATTTAAATAGTAACCTTCCCACACCTCCAAGGTACAACTTACTAATTTTCCTTGGGGGAACAGGTCCCACACAACCCTGCAGTACTCGATGGCGGCTTCGACGCTGCATGTCCACAGTGACTTCGAGATGGGCGCCAAAGGTATGAAGCCAGGACCACGAGACTTGGTGAAATCAAACTCGATGAGGTATTCGGAAGATATCCCAAAGTAAGGCGTGTGGTCTAACACGAAGATAGTCTTGTGATTTGCTGGATACATTCTTGGTTATGAGTTACCGTTCATATTGAGAATCTGTGGGTTTTTACATGAATTCGTGAGAAACAATCGTCAACAACTAAATTGATTACCGGTGTAGTTTTCACTCGAAAGTTTTAAGCCACTAATTATTAATTATATTAAAAAACATTGATGATACACTACTTAAGCCTATAGTTCGTGGCAAATTTACTCTTAATTAAAATATCAGAGAGCAGAGTATAGATAATACATAATAATTTAATTAAAAATAAATACTAACCTCTTTTGTTTGGCCATTAAATCTCGTAAAAGTATAGTATTTATATTTTATTTGCATTAGAGCAAATAAAAATAACACACTACTGAGTAACTAAAAATTAAAATCTGAGCATGCGCAGTTTATTGTTATTAGCCGATTAAGAAACGAATCGGGCGTAGCCTTATAACATAAACAATAAACAGACTTATTACCTTTAGACTTCGCATTAAATTTATATCCGATAGCCTTTAATTTATTTGAATTTGAATTTTAAAATTGTATCCTCACTCTGATTCCTCACACAAGATCCATCCTCATAAATTTAACATAACTATCCACTCAAACAATTTACTCCTAAGTCCACTTCTGCGACCACAGATCACAGATCAAGTTAACACGAACCTGCGACTGCTGACTCCGTGGTTTAGTCTATTTTCATTCAATGGTTCTAATTTACCTTTTCTACACTTCGCACATGCGCATGATACACAGATCATACTCTCGTGACCAAATAATTCTTTTGCACAGCGAAGTCAGTGATACCAATCACACCTCAAGTAAGAATGTTTATTGTAAATGTTTTTCTCTAGTTGAGTGTTTTACAGAATATTTACTTTTACTTTTGAAAAAATAGTATAATATAAGTTTATTACAGCTAATATAAAACAATAAACGTATTATTTTTAAGGTAGCTTTATTTAACATTGTTTTATGGGAAAATGTTATTACATATTGGGTTTGTGGACTTAAACACAATGCTCAACTCTAAAACTGGTCTAAAATAAAGAAACATATTAAACTAGTTATGTGAAGGTTAATAATCATAGTTTTAAAATAATTGGAGTCATAAAATCAATTTGGATTTTCAAACAGCTATCACTGGTTTTCAATGACATTAGAATATTATATTGGTAGAACCTAACTCACCAATGTTCAATCAAATGTAATTGGCAAATCATAATTTATTGACACTAAGCAGACAGCTAATTAACTGTTTTAAATATTTTTTTCTTGTAATTTTAAGTACTAATCAACTAAAGAGGCTGTTTTGTAGCCATCACTGTTGCCAGTTTATATAAAGTTTTGAATTTGATTTGTAACAGTGGAAAAATGCCAAGCTCATTTACATGGGGTGGTTTCCCCTGAATGATTTCCCACTCTCCCTCCACTCGTTTTCTGGTATATTTTATCTAAAATCTATTCTCATCTGACCCTAACTTAACCCATTAGTGAAGTTAATACAAATGCACAAACCTAAATAGACATTTAAGATTCTGTGAAAATATTCATAATTTAACTAAATTTGGTTTCATTAACACAAATTTATTTGAATATTTTCAAGCCACATATACTAACTAATATAACATAAATATATTTAAAATATATGAATAGAGTGAGTACCATAATGAATGGGTGATGAAGGAGTGTGGTTTGAAAAATAATCCAATGGTTAATTGTAAAAAAAAGTGTCTTACATTGGTTTGCGCATTTTGATAGGAAGTGCGTGGATCAAGTGACAAAGCATCTTTATGAAGGTAGGGTGTGTGGATCAAAAAGAAGGGGTAGGCCATGTAAGACATGGCTAAATGTTGTAGACGAATGTGTGAAAAAGATAATCATTAAGAGTTTTAAGAATAAAAGAGCATGCATAACTCGGTGTATGGATGTTGTTGAAGTGAAGGGAGTATGTAAGGATAGGAAAGTTTGGAGAAAGTTAGTGAGGATGGAATAAGTACAGAGTTGTATTTTGAGCTATATGCACAGTTTCATACTTACCCTGTAAGGTAACGGCATGATTAGGTATGTAGGCTATGTATGTAATATTTAAAACATTCATACTTTTAAATAAGAATTTATATTTCACCAATAACGTGAATATAAATACTGCTACTAACCCCACAGTTTTTTTTAGCATTGCTTCAGATAGGCTACCTGTTTGGGTTATATGCCTACCCATGTACTAATTATGCTGTGGTAGGGATGAAGAAGGTTGAATTTAAAGCAAGTGTATTCACATTTGCATGACGGGTGAGTGGAAAACCATTCAGGAAAATCCACTCTTGAGTAAGCCCGACCATGATTCGAAACCGGTTCTATTCCTAGCATGGCCAAAAAATATATCATTGATGTAATTGGGGTTACCCCTTTTACGTTGATGAATTATCAGGGCGGGGGACTAGCTGTTAAGTGTCTGTTCTAGAATTAAATTCATGTGCAGAAATAATCAGTCATTACCCATAATGGTTCATCCTATCTAACACTTAAAGATTATTATATGTTTTAATAGTCATGATTTTATTTTTTTCAGATTTGATAACATAGAAAACATTACCTTAGTATATGTAAGATTGAGATTCAACATAAAATTGAAATAGCAGCTCAATTTTTTTATAGGTACTAATGTCATCAAATAAAACAAATTACCAGCACTATGTAGTATCAAATTCTATTGAAATGATGAAAACAAGCATCTTTTGTGGCTAGGGGTGTATAAATGCTGATAAAGTTCTATGAAAGTAATAATGTCTATTTGTAATGACATATTTTACAGTCCTTTACAAATCACGCCCAGGCAAAGACTTCCAAACAATTCAAATATAATTGTCGACAATAACATTTTGGATTTTCCTATTTTTAATCCTACTCAATTTTTAAGCACGGCATTCATTGAAGGAAAAGTTTTATCTAAAGACTGTGGCTTAGCCGATGAAAACAAGTCAAAAGTATCTGGGTTGTGTAGAGGTAGTTTAAAAACAACTATTAAAACAAACACTAAATATAAAAAAAATTCCAATCACAATGTGTCAAAAAAATACTTTAAGGATGTACAAGCTAAAAACACCCACACTAATAAAAAGGTGGTGCAACAGCAGAAACGCAAGTTTCCGTCCAAAAGAAGGAAAACGCAAAGGTTTTCTCTTCAAAACACCCAAGATCCTGGCCATTTCCCGTGCAAACACTGCGATGAATACTTTACACAAGAACAATTACTCCGGCGTCACATCAAACTCCACAGTAACACAGTCGGTCTAACACAAACAGAAGAAAAAGATGAAAACAAAGTCTCGAACAGAACCTCGGCAAACAAAAAACGAGCAGAAAATAATGGAAAGAGAAGAGGAAAGTTCAAAAACAAACCTTACATTTGTGACCAATGTGAAATCATTTGTAGAACTAAGTTAGAACTCAGGCAACATTTAAAAATCCACACGGAAAGAAATGAAAGACAGTATACTTGTGAATACTGTGGGAAAGAGTTCAAATTAAAAACGTTATTGCAGCACCACATGGAAAGCCACAAAGACAAGACTGACGCCAAAAACTCTTTGATGTGTAATATATGCGGTAAGAAATACAAGAAAATCGGTAGTTTGACTAAACATGCCCTGGAACACGAAGGTAAGGGGCAGTTCAAATGCAGGCTGTGCAGGGAGATTTTTCTGACGGATTGTGAGCGCACCAAACACCGGGAAAAGGTCCATGAAAAACCGTGGAAATGTGACTTGTGCCCTCACACGTTCATGTCCAAGGACAAACTGGATCAGCATGTCAAATGGCATGTAAATAAGGAGAGTGAAGTGTTTGTCTGCAACATATGCTCGAAAGAATTCAAGCTCAAAGTCAACCTTAAGGTCAGTAAAATTTTTATATGTTCTTGGCAAGTATCTGAAACCTGCAGGGTTTACATTATAACATGGTTGTCAATAACAGAAGGGTTGTGGTTTAATCCCCGATCGAGGTGCATTAATCTACTCTTCTCTTCCCTACACCTTAGAATAAGCTTAATTCCTCTTGTGTTGACTGTACAAACGTATTAAAATAGAGTACCGGTATTGGCATGCAAATACAAAGGCCCCAGGTTTGAGTCTTGTGTCAAAGTTAATTTTCAACTAGTTTGATAGGTCAAAAATTGTCATCTGGTGGCAGTTTTGGATTTGACTGTCTCCTTATGCCCAAGGGCCCAAAAAAGAAATTTTGCTCCCCTTTTTTTTTTACAATACATGGGACGGTATGTAAGGACGTTAGTGAATGCTTAGTGGAGCGATAGTGTGGTACCGAGCACACTATTGCTCCACATTTTAACCTATGATGATGCAAGCAAACCCACGCTAATCTCCACTAAACGTCCACTTAGTCAAGTTCTTGCATACGACCCATGGAAAACAAATAAAACTTTTTTTTTAATTATTAAAAAAAAATTGTATACATGTACCATTATATATATATTAATATAATGATACAATCATTTAGGCCCTAACTTGGATATTTAGTACAAAAAAATACTTGGAAATAACTATAAAGTTGCATTTTGGGATAAATTCTACAAATGTTCACCTTCCAAGCAAAATTGCAAAAATTAAGAAATAATTACTACCTAAATAAAAAATATATAAATTTAAAGAAAAAATAGGCCTACAAACAATTTAAAATACAAATATCTTCAGAAATAGCCTAATATAATAAAGCATATTAATTAACTCGTCAATAAATAGCAAGGTAGGGATGCATTAGCCTACAGAGAGAAAGTTTTTTTTTAAACTTCTCTATTAAAGTCTGTTCACCGTAGGAATTGTTTTCTGAAAGGCCTTTTTCTTTACCAGAAAGCTATTATATAGTAGGATTTTGGTATTTTTTTATTCATTGTGTCTTATTACCCATTCGGGTTATACGATTATACATACTAATTATGTTAATGGTTTTAGGGATTAGAAAGGTTATATTTATAGGAGGTGTACCAACATTTGTGTGGAGGAAAAGTGGAAAACCATTTTGGAAAAAAACACTTTCAGTAGGCCTACACTTGACCGAGATTCAAACCTTGATCTCCCCATCATTGGCAGTCTAGTCTACTGCAAGAGTAGCGCATTTGACCATGTGGCCACCGAAGTGAGTGATAAGGTACCTACTAAGCTGAAACTTTGCACACTGATTACAGTAACTACTTAAGTGTTGTAACTACCCCCAAGATTGTTAATATTTAAATTGTTTGCAGATCTGATTCAGCACACCACAATCATGTGACTAAGTTATTAGTTATGGCATATAGAGCATGCCATCTTTGTAAGAACATTCTGAAACTTGAAAAAAATAAAGCCCGATAACCTGGTAGTTCAATGGAAACAAATCATGCTACCTACTGTTTTGAAAATTCTAAAAATAGATTAAAACAGGGAATAGACCTAGCGCAAAATCCAAAAATTCGATTTTTGGAGATAATCCTAGCCCATAGTAGGAAAATAATGCTAAATCATTTCATAAAACCATTAGAGAGGTTTTCACATTTTTTATTGATACTAAATTAATAAAAGGTCTTAAGATGGATCAAATACACCTTTTTTTTTTTAATTCCACATTTCAAATATAAAGCTATATTCTACCTGTGAATTGTGGATTTGAATCTTAAAAAATATGGTAAGCTTGAGAAATTAATGTTTTCATTTTTGTATGATTTTAGTCCCCTCAATTCTGATGATATTGAAACTTTTTACTATCAAGTTGAAGCTTAAGAAAAATTACAGTAATTAGGAATGAGGATGGTTGAATTGTGGAAAGAGAGTGGGGGACAGTTTAGGAAATACCACCCTCAATACACCCGACTGGGATTTGAACACCAATCTCCCCGTCATCGGAAGTCTAGTATGTTGCGAGAGTGACGTCTTAGATCATGCGGTCAAACGAAGTGGGTCACATTTAGTTAAATAGTGAATGAATACAACTCTAGAGATATGGTTGTTAGCTATGTTCAATTTATGTCTAGCTAGACAACTAATAAGCAGCATGATAGCTCTAAAACAGAATTGATCCAAAATAAAAATAAAAAACTAAAGTTTGTTTTGAATCACTAAATCACCTTAATGGCTTAAAGGCAAATTATATTTCAAATTACTTACATTCCATCTACGGTTTTACAAATTGTTTTGAGCTATATTTTTAAAACTTCAGATCCACGTGGAAAGTCGGTGCGGCACAGACCCTCAGCACGCATGCAAGGATTGTGGGAAGGCGTTCATGACACGTGGCACTCTCATTACCCACGCTCTCCTTCACACGGGTGAGAAAACGTTCCTCTGCCGGTTCTGCGGGAAGAGCTATCGTCTCAAGGTGGAGATGCAGCGCCATGAGCGCTCACACACGGGCGAGAAGCCGTTTGTCTGCAAAGTGTGCGGTAAGGCGTTCTCTCATCGGGAGAGCCTCGTCACCCATGATACGTTGCACACAGGTATGTGAACTATTACCATGATTTAAAGAGTGGGCATACGTAGTCATCTTGTATTTTTCAGATAATCGACAACACATTTGTGCTAGTAGTTTCCAAGATTCTCAATTATATTGCACTTTGAACCACTCATATCTTTTTTAATTAATCTTAATTTAATGTAATCTGCCCACTTGTTGCATTATGGCAAGTCAAAATCCATTGTTTAAGACCAACATGCTTGAAAGGTGTTTTTTTATCACTGCATTTTACTACCTGTTCAGGTTATATACATGTGAAACTTACTCTAACGGAGTAAAACACATTTGTGCTAGTAGTTTCCAAGATTCTCAATTATATTGCACTTTGAACCACTCATATCTTTCTTAATTAATCTTAATTTAATGTCATCTGCCCACTTGTTGCATTATGGCAAGTCAAAATCCATTATTTAAGACCAACATGCTTGAAAGGTGTTTTTTTATCACTGCATTTTACTACCTGTTCAGGTTATATACATGTGATACTTACTCTAACGGAGTAGGCATGAGGAAGGAAGCATTTTAGAAGTAATTTACCCGCATTTGCTTGGAAGGATGGTGGGAAACCATATAGAGAAAAACACCCTCAGTAGACCCAACCGGGATTCGAATCCTGATTTCATCATCAAAAGGCCAGTCTAACATGAGAGTGACATCGTAGACCATTTGGCCACTAAAGTGTTTTTTATTAATACTTTAACTTACTTAAGGTAGTTAATTTGGTTGAACATTTCACAGGTATTCGGCCGTACATGTGCGAAGCTTGTGGATCTACCTTCTCATGTATCGGTAACCTCATCAAGCACAGGAAGACCCACCGTAACAAGTGCGGCCAAAATGCTGTGACTGGCGTTAACAAGACGGATAAAGAAAGGAGGTCTGGTGCCTCCACCTCAAACTTGCATCTCCCCGAGAAACCCAAGGTCTCTCTCGAGAAGGTATTTCAAAAATCTACCCTCACACCTGCGACGCTCCAGAGATCTAGCGAGCTGCCCGCACCTCCGGCTGTTGGTTACTACAACAGCTACAAGCAGCCGCCTTACGAGGAGAACCACCATTGGGTCACTCCACTGTCCATGTGCAACGAGGTGGCAAATGAAAGACTTCATCCTTCCACGGAGCTACATGGGGTCACAGAGTTAAGTAGGAAGAGGTGAGAACGCTACTCAAACTGCAAAATATGTTTATTTTAGTGCTACCTGCATTTGTGGGCACGCATGCCAAGGTCTAGTTTTCTGGTGATAAGAAAGTTGAGATTTGGATCGCAATCATGTGTAAGTACCAAGATGTTTTCTCCTGAATACTTTCCCCCTTTCACTTTCCCTAAAATCCTATTTTGTTTATTGCCACCCCTATTATTATTAAGCCTATATGAATCCAAGATTTTCAATTTTCAATTTAATCTTTATCTTTGCGTACTTATTCGAATCGAGTTTGGATCACATATTTTAAATGAAAATTATTTGTATCAAGTATGACATAGTTAAAATGTTTCGGATCTAACCAGAAACAAATATTTTATTAAAATGGAAGAAAGCAACACTACAATTAATTATATTTGAAAAAGGCGAAACTTGCAGGATGAAAGGTTATAATTATGGAGATCAGCCGTAAATGAGTCACATTTGAATAGATTGAAAAATGTCACCTGGACATTGGAATCGAACCTGGAGCCTTTGGCTTAGCATACCAATGACCGCTAAGCTATCCAGAGATTGTCCCATACTCAGGGTAATTTTTCACTCATTTCTTAAGTAAGAGTCTGATGGACATATGAATATCGTCAATTATTAAGAGCTATCATTGATATCACAGCCACCGATGAATTGTATAGCATTGCTTTTGTCCATCTTGATTCGCTTGGAATGTACAATGTATTCATAGTATTGGCAGCATGAAGCCACAACCCAAGTCATCGGTGGCTGTGATACCATTGATAGCTCTTAGTAGCCGATGATATTCACAAGTTCATCACAGACTATGCCTTAAAATATGAGTGAAGATTGAACCTGAGCAGGGGACGATTCCTGGATAACTCGGTGGTAAGAGCCTTCATGTACTTAGCCAAAGTTCCTGGGTTCGATTCCCATGTCCATGTGTCATTTTTCAATCTAGTCAAATATAATTCAGCTTATATATATTTTATATATTATGTAGAATTAAGGATCTTTTATTTAATTTTATCAAATCCAATAAATTAATGTCAATAAACCATGTACAATTAATGACTAGATTTTAAATATTATGAGATTCCTAAGTTTTTATGGTCAAGACACATAAAATATCTATATGCTAACTTCTTTAATATGTTAAATTATTCAAATGTTTGACATATAGATTTGAATTTCTAATTAAATCATTTTGAATCTGATACAAATCTTTCATATGTTACAATACAAAATTTCAACTTAAATACGAATCCTAGTAAATTTCAGGTTCGAACTCGAAATTTAGATGCTTCGCACGGGCATAATTAATCTAAATAAGTAAATAGTGAGACGCGAACCACATTTTTAGCACCAAACATTCTAATATCTGTTTGAACCATCTACAATGTACACTCAATTTTAATAAACTGCGTCCAGGATTTATGTGAAGGGAAGACAGGAAAAATTCACATCTAGTGTATTCATCTGGGACTCAAACTGATAAATGGTGATTTTTGTCGATAAAGGATGTTCTGAATATACTCAACCATCGAGATTCTGTGCACTGGAGTTTAGTTTTTTCCATATTAGGATTCTGCATTTAAATAGTGTAGTGCTATTTATTTATTTTTAATATTATTTATTAAAAACACCACTAAGTGGATTTTATATAACAAATATGAACTATAAACTACGTCATTGACATTAAAAGTTTTAAGAATATAAAAGCATGTATTACTCGGTGTATGGATGTTGTTGAAGCTAAGGGAGTAAGATAGGGAAGTATGGCTAAAGTTAGTGAGAATGGATTAAGTACGGAGCTGTTGTTATTTAAGCTGTGAGGAAGCGGCGTGATTAGGTATGTCAAAATAGAACATAAAGTGATTTTTCATAAGTCTGTCAGTATCTAATACCACCCCTTAACCTGTATTTTCCCATTTTAATAATGTTTTCTATAGGGATGTTAATTACTCGAAAATTCAAGTTTGAGTCCCGTTTTAGTCGCTGCTTGAACTAATCTTGAAGATTTTTACAAAACTCAAAAAAGGTGTATGGTCAGAATTTTTGATCTTTTTCTTTTTAAGATTCCTAGTTTAGTAAATTTCATTTGATTTTAAGATATAATTTTATAGCAAATAAAAGTCCCTCACTATTGCCTTTTGTCTAATAAAAAAAAGTTATATTATATTAATGAAAAAAATTCAAATTTGTATGTTTTTAAAAACTTTTATCAAAAAAAAATTTAACTCTAACATAATTATTATGTTTGTATTTATTTATGGTCTATGCATGGATCTATTACAGAAATTTAACCTGATTTCCTGTACCACTCAAACTTGAAAATTGCCTATTCAAACACTACTAGTTTTCTATAACATGAGTTNTAACATAATTATTATGTTTGTATTTATTTATGGTCTATGCATGGATCTATTACAGAAATTTAACCTGATTTCCTGTACCACTCAAACTTGAAAATTGCCTATTCAAACACTACTAGTTTTCTATAACATGAGTTTTTGATAACACGATGTATTTCCAGAACACAATTACCAAATTATAAGAGAACTTCCTTTACCTAAAAGAATATACAATAAGATTAAATTTTGTTTCAGTTCAAATCTCTATTGGGGCAGCAGCAGTATTATTAGCACCCACCAAGAGTCGGCGCAGCACCCGTATGGACCCTACAATAACGCTGCCCCCAAGGACATGTGCTATGATATGGTCCAAGCCCGTATTTTCTACCCGGCTGCCTCAGAAGTACACAAACCAGCGGGGAACTGTTACCAAAACTTGGATGCAGACAAACCTCCGTACTATCACAGGTTTCATGACCCTGAGAACGATAAGCTGCCTTACAGTTACAAAATCCATAACATGGATAATGGTAAACTTGCCTATAATCCTAGATTTACAAATGATGGCTTCCATCAAGCTGTAACAAACAGAGTTCCTATAAACAGTAGACTGATGGAGAATATATCTCAGAATATGAATGCTTCCCACAGAATATCTGAATATCAAACGACGGGCAATGACCCGCAAACAAATTGTTTTCAGTCCATTTCTTTCGTAGAATCAACTGAAAAGCAACCTACTTGCGATAGTTTAATCACCGATGTAGACAATAAATTAAGTATTTCGCTAGATACTTTTGTGGGCCACACCGATGATAAAATGAACAATAGCTTTTTATACCCTATCATTAGAGAGCATTTGAACCAAATTAAGGAATCGTGTCCAGAGCAAATTAAAAAAACCGATGAGGGTTTAATCGCTGATGTGAACAGTAAATCAAGTATTTCGCCAGATACTTTTGTGGGCCCCACCGAGGATAAAATGGACAATAGCTTTTTATATCCTGCCATTAGAGAGTGTTCGACCCATATTAATAAAACTTGTCCAGAGGAAATTAAAAAAAATGATGCGAGTGCAAACAATAATTCAATGGATAACTTGAAGAATGAAATGAATTTGACAAGTGAATCAGAAGATGACAATGAAGACAGTAAAGCCAAAGAAGGTGTAGACAGTACTGAAAGTGATGACGACAATGATAACTTTGATAAGACTGATGTTGACTGTTATAAAAACAATTCTGATTTCAATCTAAATGATGAGCTTGATGAGGAAACAAACTTTTATTCAAAAGACCAAACAGCAGACCAAGAAGTTGGGAATGATGATGCAAGCTCAGTGAAGAAACCAATCCGTGAACGGAAGCAAAAATTCCCTGTGAAATGTAATGTCATACTTAAATCGGAGAATATTGAGGCGTTATCTAAGGGAAATTTAAATGCTTTACCTTGCAAACAAAATGATTCTTTAAAGCCACATCAAAGTAATTTGTCTAAATTAGAGGAAACAATACTAGACAGTTTTTCTAGTTGCCAATTTGATAGAAAGTTTGATTCTATACTAGATCTGCAAGAACATGTGTTGGTTCACACTACCTCAAGTGGCATGACAAATGACATTCAGCAAGTAAACTCGGTTTCCGAAGATGACGAATCTTTAGACAAGAGGTTGAGTCAGTATTTATTCAAGACTGGTGGAGATTCAGTCCCAAATAAAAAGTTCCTTTGTCAGTATTGCAACAAAGAATTCAGTTTTATATCGCGGCTAAACCACCACCGGAAACTACACGTTGAAGAAGAAAAGGAAACTCCCTTGTGCCGGTTCTGTGGTAAAAAATACCTCAACAAAGCGTGTCTGAGAAAACACGAATCTCAACATAAAGGTGCCGGAGTTTATCAATGTCGAGAGTGCAAAGAAGGATTCGAAAGTAAGTCAGATTATCGGCAGCATAGATTAAAACGGCATGGTAGGGAACACGTTTGTTTGAGATGTCAGCGCACATTCTCCAATGCCAGTAATTTGAGGATCCATATGAACAACAAACACACGGATCAAACGCCCGAATCCTACGCCTGCCAGCTATGCGGTAAACAATTTAAACAAAAGGGTAATCTAAAAGTCCACCTTGACAGCCGTTGTGGTTCTGAGCCACGCCACGCTTGCTCTGTCTGCGGTAAGGCCTTTATGAGCGTCGGATCACTCAGCACACACTTCCTCCTCCACACAGGTGAAAAAACTTTCCTATGCCGGTTCTGCGGGAAGAATTACCGCCTTAAGGTGGAGATGCAGCGCCACGAGCGTACACACACAGGAGAGAAGCCGTTTGTCTGTAAAGTGTGTGGTAAGGCGTTCGCGCATCGGGAGAGTCTCATCACCCACGCCACACTTCATACAGGGTTAAGACCGTACATGTGCGAGTCTTGCGGGTCTACTTTCTCATGTATAGGTAATTTGATAAAACACAGACAGACCCATAATAGACGTTGCCAAATAGCTGCAAGATGAACGAACAAATTTGTATCCCCTTTTTTATGGTTTTTTCAACTCATCCTTAAGATTTATTTATATTTTCACTCTAAAAACATTATTTTTATATTATTTTGGTTAAAATTTGTAATCAAAACTAGTTCAACAAAATACTCATTAATAATTATGCTAATCACCTGCTTTGGTGGCTGCATGGTCTAAGGCAGAGGTTCCCAATTTTTTTTGGCCACGGAACCCTAATTGATCATACTTTTTTT